>CM041632.1:5262936-5280823 GCA_023333625.1 Bothriochloa decipiens
CGGATTTGGAGATGGTAATGATTTCATTCACGGTTGACTGTTTCTTACACTATTTGATAATGCCTCTAAATCCTAATTTCCATGCACTTTTCTCTTTCAGCATCAACACATGATCAAGACGTCTTTTGTTTCTTTCCTGATGAGAGACCTTGCAATGGATTTGAAGAAGCTCTCGATCGTTATAGGGAACTTGTACCACATTTGCGCTTAGCTGGTAAGCTGCTATGTCGTGTTCATCTATTTAATTTGATTGGTCATATGTTCCATCTTATGTTTACACTAATTCTTAACAGGACCAACATCCTTTGCACCAATTATTGAGATGGCTATGACCATTGTGGAGCAAAGTGGTGGGCAATACCACGTCCTATTGATAATTGCAGATGGGCAGGTACCTTGTTAATTCTTCTTGTTGGGATGTTATGCAACTAATTTGATGGCTGTGAATACCCTTTTAAAGTCATGTTTTCTTACCTGTATATTGCCATTACCCAAATCTAGCATTTTGATACATGCAACAATGAAATAGAATTTTGTTCTTATATGAAATAAAGCATTTATAGTATCATAGTATGAATTCTGTTTGAAATGTGTTCTATCTGATGCCTTGCACTTGTACTCTCTCTTTCCCCTTAGTCTGCAACTATGAATCCTTTAGTCAGTAGAGAGTAGTGACAATAGCAACCTTTGGATGAATAATTCACATTTTCTGTTATTGTATAATTTGTTGGTGTATTGCTTGGCTGAATAGTTCTCTCTTGTTAATCTGTATATATTACTCAGGTTACGAGGAGTGTAGATACTGCATCTGGACAGCTGAGTTCGCAAGAGCAAAAGACTGTTGATGCCATTGTGAAGGCGAGGTAACACCCACATAAATGTGCTTCATTACCTTGTTTCAAAATACTCTTACTGGAATGGTGTCTTGACGCTTACATACAGCTATGGCATCATCATGTTTCATAATTTTCCTGGCCTCCTGTGTCAGAAACACTTCTGATTGTTTCAGCTTTTGTCTTTTGTCTGCAGTGAATTGCCTTTGTCCATTGTGTTAGTAGGAGTTGGTGATGGCCCCTGGGACATGATGAAGCAATTTGATGACAACATTCCTGCTCGAGCTTTTGACAATTTCCAAGTAAGTCGACATGGAACCTAAATACCTAATAGCTCATGTCTGAGATGATTGATGTCATTAAACATGTTTGCGTTGTTTGTATGATGGATTCTTTTTCCCTAACTTTGAGAATTTATTGCTTGTCTAGTTTGTAAATTTTTCGGAGATAATGTCCAAGAACATGGCACAATCAAGGAAAGAGGCTGCTTTTGCTCTTTCAGCATTGATGGAGATACCACAACAGTATAAAGCAACCGTGGAATTAGGAATTTTAGGGTGTGTTTTCTTTTCCTGAACCATATCCTCACTCTTGCTTTGATTATTTGTTCATTCTAATTGCCTACTGACTTGTCTCAATGTGCTGCAAGCAGTCGACGCTCTTTCAAGTCTCCTGACAGAGTTCCTCTGCCTCCCCCTACTGGAAGTTATGATGCCTATTCCCATTCATCTAAAAGCTTTGGTAAACCAGCCACCTACCAGCAGAGCTCTTCATCCGCATCACCCTATCCTCACTATGAAACTCCACATACAGCCACCCCAGCCGCACCTTCGTCGACTTATGACAACCAGGTACAACGTCATGTGCCCTGACAAAATAATTTATTCCCCTAGAGGTATCTGCGCATCATTTGTTTCTGACCATCAACATTTATCTGCCTTCTAGGTCTGTCCTATCTGCCTTGTGAACCCCAAAGACATGGCGTTTGGCTGTGGACACCAGGTGAATCTCATACATCTCTCTTTTTCTTGTGTTACAGTTGATCTACACCTTTGTTTTATGAGGACTAGTACACCACTGCTATTTTTCTTAAGACGCTAAGATAGATTAGTGCCTTGTGGACAAGTCATTTTCAGTTGTGGAAGTGTGTTGAAACGTCAGCTTCATATCCTTATCTAACGAAGGATATTCTTTGCAGACTTGCTGTGACTGCGGACAGAGTCTTGAATCGTGCCCAATCTGTCGCACTCCCATCACCACAAGGATAAAGCTATATTAGCAAGTAGTGGTTTGGATCATTGTCAATGCGTAGTATACTGGAGCTGCCCTGCCTCACACTAGAGGATCAGGAAGGCATGTCGCATTAGCAATTGGAACACCGGCACTCCATAAATCGACTGGAGCTAA
Organism: Bothriochloa decipiens; assembly: GCA_023333625.1. Lineage (NCBI taxonomy): Eukaryota > Viridiplantae > Streptophyta > Magnoliopsida > Poales > Poaceae > Bothriochloa > Bothriochloa decipiens. The sequence continues at coordinate 5,265,177 of CM041632.1, forward strand.
GGATTGCAGGGCCAAACATGGATCGATTGGAGCTGAGGATTGCAGGTCCTCAGGGTTGTCCCGGTATCCATATCCACCAGGAATGATCCGAATCTCAGCTTGCCAAAGAGATATATAAACAGAAGAAAAAGAGAGGAAAACACAAAAAAGTTGTGGCGTGTTGGATCAGACAATTGCGTGTAAGGGGCCAAGGGCCATGACACGCAACTCAGCTTGGTGCCTTGGTTACTTCTGTAACTTGCAACTCTAGTTGTACATACCGATATTCGCGGCTATCTGGATTTCTGACGTTAGGTTTAGAGGATTCTTTATTTGTGCCCGTGCTTTTAGTGTCGTCCGCGATATGTTTATTTGTTCTTTGCTTGCAATTGTGTAAAAATTCAATCATTTTTTTTGGTGAATCAGAAAATTGGTGCTGGGTAGGTGTTCCGAGTCTGCAGGGGCAGCCTCGCCCCAATCCTCATCTATGTTTTAGCGCACGATCAGTTGATAATCATGGTGCTTACCTGATTTCTTACTTGATACGTAGAGTATATGCTAGTGCTTCTGACCATGTTAAAAATAAAAATTGAGTGTTTGATCCTGTCACGACTGTCAGCTGGCGTGAATTTGTTGCAAGACTACGAGGGTCACGCACGGAGTTGCGGAACACTTAACACAACACCGGACTGAGGAATTTCGGAATTGTCGAAGGGGAGAATGCATGAGGCTTAATGGGCCTCGTGGGATGGCCTGGTCTCCTGGGAAAGGAAAGGAACGCCCATTAAGGAACAAAAGAGACTCTTGGGGTTTCCCAACGGTATAAGTCACGCTAGCAATTCAATAATGGTGGACTGTGGAGAGTTCATTCCATAACTTTTGGTGGAATCAATCCATTCATCAGATTGGACTAAATACACCAATTCATTAATCAAAGTGGGGGCGATTATATATACATATATATAGTCACGATTCTGAAAGCCCAAGACTAGCTAGGCCGGGTCAAGGCTAGAGATGTTTACAACTCTAACATTGTCCCTAGTACTTGCAAGGAATAAGCATGTGGAATCATATGTGGTGTCTAAAAGAACACCTCATGAGTTGCCTTTAAGCTTTCACGGCGAATAGAGATGTTTGGTTTGAGGAGGTGGTTGTCCATCACAATAAGCTCATTTCTGAATTTTGATAGGATGATTACATGATGCTTATTGATCATGCATGTCCTTACCAACACATGAGGTAACCCTTTCATTCCTCAACCCAAAAAAAAAAAATTGAGAAGTTGGCAATATCATCTCTCTCATCGTGACGATATCACCTCATCATGTGTTTGGACTACTCCTCACTACATGTCGGCGAAGAAGTGGTAGATCCTAGCATTGTTGAAGATCAAACGAACGGCGGCGGCTGTGGTGGCGACACAGAGAAGCGAGGAGAAAACTATGATCCCCCAATGCCAAAGTCTGTTCCATCTCCCACCGCTCTTGCCTTTGATCTGCAGCACGGCACAATCAAATTAATCACTCACAGTCAGATTGAAGACTGCATATCCTACAGCAACCCAGTCATGTTTATTACCTTGAGGATGACCATGCTGGGGAACGTGAAGGTGAGCGGGACGAGCGCGAAGGAGCCGACGAGGTTGACGAAGTCCCCCATGAACGGGAACAGCGCGGTGACAAAGACGTTGAAGCCGAAGACGAGCCCCCGCGCGCAGAGGCGGCGCGTGAGGTTGTACCGGGAGAACATGCCCTCGTCCAGCCGCTGCAGCCGCGTGTCCATCGCCTCGTGGATCGGCACCGTGAACAGCTGCACAACACGTCCACCGGCGGCTTGCATTGTTAGCGCTATCGTACGTACGTCGTCTATGTCGTCGCCGGCCGGGGCCGACGGCGCACGAGAAATTAAAGAAGCTAGCGGCGTGCGTGCATACGTGTTGGGAGACGATGCTCTGCAGGAAGGCGGTGGCGTTGATGAGCACGGCAGCCCACCTCGGCCCGCCGAGCTCGTTGGGGAGGTACTCCGACACTGCCGACCCGTACGCCCAGTACCCCGCCACGCTGATGCCGTAGTACCCCGCGGCGCCGGCGGTGTACTGCAGCAGCAGCGCCAGCCTCATGCCGCGCACCGCCGGCTCTCGCACCGTCGACTGTATCTCCGGGAGCAGCCCGGACGTGTTGCAGACGAGGATGGCGGCGACGGCGCCCAACGCGCTGAACACCTTCTCGGCTTGGGTCCCATGGATGTTGTAGTCCTTCTGCTTGTTCGATTTACCTATCAAGAAACGACAGTAGAGCTGGTAATTTGTTCTCCCAGAAATATATTAGAGCACAGAACAAGATCGAAACAAGAGAGAGAGGAAATTGCAAGAGATTAACGGCGGCGGTCACCATCTCTGATGAGGATTGCCAGCAGAGCGACGTCGTAAGCTAATGTCAGTGCGGCCGACGTAGCGAGCCAGTTCCTCATGGCAGAAATCGTGGGCACGAAGTAGGCGAAGGCGAAGTAGATGAATCCCGTCGCGGTGATGAACCACTGCAACCTGGCAGGGGTGTGGGTAAACTCCGTGTTGATTGCCTATTAATAACCACGGGTAGTACAGAGGGGTTAAGCCGGCTGCTGATTCCTACCAGGATCCAGGAGTATATCTGAATACACTGGTCAGACAGATACAGTTTGTACCTTGAGTGCTCTTGCGCCTAGTAAAATGAAGCCCATGTTGCACAGAAGTAGAGTGGTGAACTGCAGGAACCAAGTGATGTAGTACATGTTCCTCCCTTCAGAACAAAGCATATAAAAAATGACAAACACGTGAGGTACTCCCTCTTTTCTAATTGAGTTGTCGTCCTACATCAAACTAGTCTACCTACGACAAATATACCTATACGTAGCACATCAAAGTAGTTACATTAAATCAAATTGCTTGAAATATGCATCGATAATACATTTGTCCTATAAATTTGATTAAAGTTGGAGAAATTTCAGAAATTAAGTACTCCGTAACTTGCAATATTCCCTCCCTGTATACGATGGACAGATTAGATATGTGCGTACGTACCGAATACGAAGCCCATGAGGTCCCTGTAGCGGATGAACCTCTGGCCGTCGATGAAATGGAGGCCGGCGAGGAGCCAGTTGGCGTACCATGCGGCGGCGCCGACGAGCAGCAGGCAGGCGACGCCCCATGCCCAGCCCAAGGGCACCATCATGAGGTTGGAGAAGCTGAGCACGTAGGCGCAGTTGAAGCCGATCACCATCAGCAGCCCCACCTGCTGCCACGAGTCTGCAGGCGAAAACCATATACGAATACGATTGAACCGAACCGGATCAGAAAGTTCAGAACCGCTAGCATGAATGTTTCGATCGGTTCATACCTGTGTCCACCGCATGAGCAGTAGCCGAGATGCTGTAGCCGCTGCTGCCCTGCTTGAGCTCGTGGCCTGCAGCAGCTTCAGTGTCCATTGACGAACCAGCCATTGCTCCTCTCTAGTCACCTGCTTGTTTCTAAGCTAAAGCTTGCACGGCCCAGGAGGGACATGGCCTAACACGCTGCATTTATAGCCGATACGTCGATGCATATATGGGCAGGCAACGAGAGAAGATGCGAAAGCCACGATGCCGATTCGTCCCCGGGTATTTCCTCTAAAAAAGGCTAGCTAATTTCCACTGATAAGCTATCCAAGCTAGAAAAGGAAAGAAAAAGCTGATATATCACCACCAACGCCTTTGGTTTCGAAAGTTGAGGCACTGGAGCTCCCATAGACGACATAGCAATGAAGGGCTATGTATCGGTTGCGATTTCGTTCTCTCCTCCGGTCGGTGTCCACCGCAACCACTGCCGCGCCGGCGGCGCCTCATCAGGTGCTGTAACGTCGTGCTGCTGTTACGTAGGAGTGGTGTCGTAATCCTCGACGACGCAAACTTTGCTCTCGCTCCGCTCTCCGCGCGTCGTCGGCCGTCTCCTCTTTTTCCGTGTCCGTTAGTTGAGTGGCGAGGAGTAACTGAAACGGGTGGGGAGGCAGTTAGGCACGTCAGGCGTGTTTGGTTGTTTGCTTCTTCAGTTCTTCTTCCCCGTTCTGGTTTCGCTCGTGCGTGTAAATTCAGAAAGCTTTAGCTTGTTTGGTTTTACTGTTTACGACAACTCCACTCGTGCAAATATGCTGTTTCCATTCTAGGTCCACAGATAAAGGTCATTTTGACCTTCACATAGGAGCCTGGCTGCACGAATGCAGCCTAAAGACGTAGCTAGCCCACCCAATCAGTCTCAGATAAATAGTCTATGAATTCGCTCATACAACCAAACATCTTGATATATAGAGTCACTGCATCTGAAGATACAAGTATACAACCAACCAAACACGCGCCTTTTTTTTTAAGGGGTCTCCACTGATCTAGTACATATACGATGCAACTCTACTAATCTTATTCGAGCAACCCCACACACCCTTGATTTCTGCCTCGGAGTGTTTCCACAAGATTCAGAATTTGACTCAGTACACCAGTCCAACAGTCGGGCGCATTGGCTCCAGTTCAAATTTATAGTACCGAGTTAGTTCAGGTAATACTCCCACGTTTTGGTTAAAATTGTCTTCAAATCAACTTATATTGCAGATGAAAAAGAAAGCGGACCTAATTTTCTCATTAGCTCCTGAATGTCAGCAGTGCCAGCCTATTCGTGAAATTGAACTGATCTCTAAAAGCAAAGCAATATAGTGGACCTAATTTCATGATAACGGCAAATGAACATAACATTCATGTGACGGACACCACTAAAATATGATTGGAATCCATCATTAGATATCCTGTTACTCTCATTCTGATCATCCCATTATCTCGGTGCAAAGCACACACACCGTCTTTTGAAAAAGGCAAAGGGGGAAAACAGGGTGATAACTTTGATAAATTTACTTTATGTCACAAAGGAGAGGACGAGGATTTGATTGATTGACATCCACCATCACAGTTCGCTAGTGTGGTGTAATGGTAACAAGACGCCAAGGCTTACAAGACCATGGACCAGGCCATCATGGAAAAAATTCACCTTTAACGTGAGGGTGACGCAACAATCCCCATTCCTGAAACACCTTGATGAGCTTGTAAAATTTACAGCATATGGCATGGGGGCGAAATTGCCAGGCGTTGCCAGACTCTAGTTTCTCCAACTCTAGGCAATGTTCTTTTCCCCCGGTACACACTATTCAAGATGTTGTTGTGGATACCAAATCTCTCACTGCCAGAACCTATGTCCATGCAAACATACAAATGTTGCCACCACACACAAGCTGAGTGTACTGATGGTTCACCTAGCCACAAATGTTGCAAAACCATGGGGATTCTGATTTACTGTGCCCAAATTCACAACGAGCTTGCAGGTGTTTCTCCAAGTTGTGGTAGGTCTAACACTGGACGTTCAAGTAGCAATCCATGCGGTTGAACCTGGATGCAATCGCCATGGAGCATATGGAGAATCATATCTTGTTTTTTAGCACGTACTCCACATGGTTATACAGCCTCCATAAAGCTGCATCATCCTAACCAAACAAAAATAGGTGAGGGTCAGTGCTAATATGGTGAGGCGCCGGAGTTTGCATTACTTGAAACTGATTATGTTTTCAACGCATATGGGTCACAATAGCGTTTATTTAAGATGATAAATATTTGGAACATACCAATTCTCCCAACTTCAAGGTTATTTGATCAGATTTCTGACTCGCCAGTTTCCTAGCCGAAATTATCTCCACGACACGATTAAGTGCCTCCTCTGGGAGCTTTCGGATGCGCTTCCCAAGTTCAATCTTCTCCTCAGAACTCATAGGTCTTCCGATATACAACAATTCAACAAAAGGATGATGTATTGTCAGATACTAGACACAATTGATTTGTAATTCTGCAGAGGAGGGATAACGATATGCAGCTCAGTGAAATGTGACTATGTGAGTACTCAGTTATGCTATTGTAGTCTTCAGACTGTAGGATCTCAAATTTCATATGACTAGAGTATGGCACCTGCATTTGGATGCTGCTGTATTTAGCAAGTCATCGACACCTTGTGCCATTTTACCAAGCTGAAAAGAGAGAAATACCACACTTTAGAACTCCTACAATGTAGTTTTTGACATATTATTTCTAGAAAGACTATCCAAGCATCAAGCTATGCATACCTTTTCCAACAAATCAGCAGATAAACTTCTTTATATCGTCTTGACATGTTTCACCACATTCTTGCATTCCATGAATATCTCGATCAACCTGCAAGTAGAGAAAAGATGAAGTGAACAAGTTTCCACAGTTGGCTAACTTGATACATAATTTGACCTAGTAGAGTATCAAATAAATCAGGTTGCCTAACTGCAGGATTATCAGGTGTGAAGATCACAGAAGTGAGAAACTCTCCTTCATCCTATGCATCATCACAAAAAGACATTTGGTCTCTGAAAATATAGTGAAGATGAAGATATTCTGTCCTATAAAAAACATAAAGGCCATGTCATGTTTCTTTTCCTGTTGTCTCTTGTGGGTTTCATCTCTAGCCTACCCCAACTTGCTTGGAAAAAAAGACTATGTTGATGTTGATGTTTTGACAGACCAAAACAAAATGCAACGCATGGTTTACCAAGGGTAATAGTTGGTTCCAGCATAGACTACACCTGTTGAAAGACAACTGAATATTTGGTTACAAGAGCACCTCATAGAAGGTACCAGGTTTCCTTATACATGGTGGTGCTACTGTCGCCCGGCCCCATCCTCAAGTGATGAACTCTCATCTTCATTAATACCCCTCCAATCTGACTTTGACCGGTCATCTTCCTAGCACTGGTAACCCTAATGATCTAACAATCATAACACCTCGTGCCGATAATTCCAACGCTCACATTGACTAGTACTGTTGCGTCTCCAAGGAGATTGATCACATGATTGTGTTGATTGCCTGCCCTCCAAGTTTTGTTTGAGGAGAAGATGGATCAAGAATATCGGGTGGCAGAGTGTGTTACAGGCTTACGACAGCAGCACATGGATTCCTCGTGAGGTGAGAGGCCAACAGAAAATACCTGCCGGTGGATTTGGCTCCATCGCTACTTGATATTGTCAGATCATTGCTCACCCACATCATTCTGCCTAGGGGGCCGGGGTGATGATGGGGCGAGCTCCCTTGTGGCAGATGATGTTCATGCACCACTCAGCCCTGTGGTTCCTTACCAGGAATGTGTTTTGGGGAAGGGAGCAGATTTGGACATGGGCATCCATCCTTCCAACACACACATGAACATGATGGTCATCTCGGTGCAGGGATCAAAGAAGAAGAAACAGATGGAACCCCTTAACCATTTGTGTTTCCACATTTGATCACTGAAAATGAAACCAGGACCGGGATAGCCGAGAATGGGAACAGAAATGGATATACGGAAACGAACAAATTCAGACAGGAATCAGAAACTTAAACTACGATCATGATAGAGGCCTACGCGGCACATAAAGCACCTTACACTCAGGAAGACATCAAAATTCTTCAGCTAATATTTGTCACGAAAACTGTTCTTTTCAGATAGGTTGCTAGAATAGCAATTGCTCAAACTTATCTTGGATTTTGTAAATACAAGATGAATATAGGTCTATCTCTATCATGCCTAAGCCTAAACACAGGATCCTAGCAAAAATAGATGGGAGACACATCTCCTGCTTCCAATATCATTTTTGCATTTTTCCACATACAGAAAACATGCGGGCTAAATGTTGAAAATAGAACGAAATAGGACAGATTTAACCTGTCTGTTTTCAACCTTAGGACCATGGCCCAATACTCCACAACTGAAATGTGGCACCAACAGTCTAGCTCTTCACCAAAAAACCATGCTTCAGTACAATAACACACCATGTTACTCACGCTCTAACTCTAAACTCTAAGCAGTGGAGCCCCAAATGCTATAATGGCAGTTTTCCATGAGATCGAGGAGTCCAGGCCATCATGTTTGCCCACTGCTTCCTTATTTTAGATGCATATAAAATGAAGCTAAGATGTAAGATGTAAAAGGCTTCTTTCATCATGCTGTAGGCTTGCACATTCAATGCATATCGAGTTAGGCATCAAGTGCAACCCCCAAAGGTGGGAGTGTTGTGGTGCATCAATCAAGGGGCCTAGAGTCATTATATTTGACTTGCTGCAGTCTTCAAAAACATATTTTGACCTACAATTTCTATCATAATACAATTTATAGAAACAAGCATTTGACCATTAGAAAGTATTTCTAAATAGTCTAAATAGAAATACAATGTAACTACTTTCATAGTATAAATTTTTATACGATTAGGATAATTATTAATCAAAGATAACAAAGTTTGAATTTTGAAACAGGTGTAGGCCCTTAGGATGGAGGTAGTAGTCACAAAGATAGGGTTAGCTAGAGATGATTAAATAAAGTTGTTGGGAGGCACGATAACCAATTGATGAAATCAAGAAATGAAGAAAAAAATTTCCCCCCAATCTAGTCCCCCTCAAAACTTTACTCAGTTATTTTCCTAGGAATGCTTACCCTAATAGTCTAAATATCATATCAATAAGTAAACATGACTCTTTAACTAAACCTAAGTATTGAGTTGCATGCAACAACCAGTACAACCCAAAAGCTTAAGCTAATGGGGAGATGTGGGCAAGCTTAAGCTAATGGGGAGAGGTGGGCTATTCACTTATATTCCAACACTCCCCCTCACGTCGAAGCTCCGGCGAGAGATCCCAGCGACGGACGAGCCTCAGACGTGAAATAGGAGCAGACAACAATTATTTTATTTTAATTGCGCTAGCTAGGATTCGAACTCGAGACCTCTTGCTCTGATACCATATTAAGTTGCATGCATCAATCAGTACAACCCAAAAGTTTAAACCGATGAAGAGAGGTGGAAAATTCACTTATATTCCAACACTTCCCCTCACGTCGAGGCTCTGACAAGAGATCTCAGCGACGGGTGAGCCTCGACGTGAGGGGGAGTGTTGCAATATAAGTGAATTGCCCACCTCTCTTCATCAACTTAAGCTTTTGGAGAGAGGTGGCCATTTCACTTCTAGCTAAGTTGGTTAGGTGACATTATGTATCAAGACAAAAATGTGAAATGGGCCTCTAGCTAAGTTGGTTAGGTGACTTGAGTTTAGGGTTTAGGGTCCTGGGTTTGACTCACCATGGGAGCATACGTCTAGGCTTGGATTTTTACAAAAATCCCCTCATTTGTCCCACAACAAAGTATAGGTCTAAGGCCTAGCCCCGGTCATTCTACATGGGCTACGATATCGCTGTCTATGGATAGGGAAGGGGTGTGGGGGTTTCCTTGACCTGCGTGAGGTTTCCTTCATGCAATGCCTAGGGCTATCTTACCTCCCGTAGGTTAAGTTTTTTTGTTAAGACAAAAATGAAGTGTTCAACACTAACCACCATGTCTATGGTGGCAAGAACAAAAGTTGTTGTGAACTAAATAAAGCATTTGAGAACATCTACACCCTAGGATAAAGTCATTGCCATCAAAATAGTCCACTATGAGAACCTTTTAAACTGAGGCCTACTTCAATAAATTAACCTTTCGATGTGTATTGTGTTCACAATCCAATTAATTAGGCACAGGTGCTCCACCATGGCTCGAATATACTTCTTTTAGTTCAACATTGTATCATCTATACCGTATCCATCAAAATAGTCAACATTGAAAACCCTCTAGACTAAGGCCTACTTCAATAGATTTACCTTTCGATGTGGCTTGTGTTTGCGATCCAATTAATTTGGCACAAGTGCTCCACCATGGCTCAAATAGACTTCTTTTCAATTCAACATTGTATCACCTATACCCTATCCATCTGCTTTGTTAGCATTAAGATCACTTAAAAACACTAGCCATGATGCTAAACCAGAGAATATGAAAACAAGGATAGCAGAATAGAAGGTACTCAAGGCATCGAAGAACATCAAAGCCATAATTCAGGCCAAGCACAAAAGCTACGATAGAGACCAAGTCAACGAAACCCAATACGAACCTTAGAACCTAAGCAAGTTGTCATTTTTTAATTTTCATGTTTAATATTTGTGATGATGTTCCCATAGAAATAAGTTTTATGTAGGAAAACTTTCTTTAAATACCATTCACCAAATTTCTAGTTTTGAATGTTTAGCAATTGATTACTACGAAGAAACTCAACTCCTTATGATCAAACTTTCACCCATTTATTGTCATATATGTGAAGAATGATGACACTATTCAAGAAGGTCCCACAAGGATGTTGTGAAAAACTAACCAAATTCATAAAGTATGATGGATATAATAAGCCAACAATGACAAGTTTATATATACCTCATCAAGGTCATCATTGAGGATTGTAATAATCTCATGAAGTGTGTATTTTATTCCCTCCTTATCATTCTTCGATAGGTCACTGATTTGTTCTGCAAATAATGGTAAGGCTCTATTGCAAACATGTCCCTCTGTACATTGAGTATCAGTGCCCTGAGCTTCGTGACTAACTCCTTTACAAAAAGAGTCACCTTTCTCTGGTAACAATTTAGCCAGAACATTGTTGTAGTGCTCCACACGATTGACATTAGAATGATTTCCCTCAAAAGATTTCTTTGACATTTTCCTATGTTGTAAGCGACTGCACAAGCCAAGACCAAAAGTTAACAAGACGATGCAATTGCACATCACCAATGAGAACACCCACAATTTGAATGGTATTGTAGCTACTAATCACCAAACGAATGACCTAGCCGGAAACAACGAGCCCAATTAGGCACAGCCCACCTCAATTTAGGTAGATATGGCCCTATTAACAATCAAGTCGTGTTGTGTCAGCCCATGGGCTCAGCCCAGGCACGATACTAGGCATTGTCAACCAAGTCGTCTTGGACCGACTTGCCCAACAATTCGACGAATTGTGCTAATCAATAGCCAGACGAACATATCAAGAATGAAAGAAATCACAAAACTTGGCCCAAAAAACTTACAAATGAACCAGAAATACATGCAAAGATCACAAATCCATCATCCATTCATACCGAGATCAAATGCATCGTCCATGGTAGGTCCTCCAACCTTCACCCCAACATACTTTCTACTTGCGCTAGTAGGAGAAGTTAGGGTGGTGTTGAAGATGAGCCGTAGCAGTGGAGCCTAGAGAAAAATAGCTAGGGTGGCGATTAATGGCTAAGAAGATGAGGGCGGTCGCATGCGACACACATCTATAAAAAGGCATGTGAAGCTACGAGGTTGGGAAATAGGGACCGAGGTGCTAGGGTGACGGTGCTAGTGAAGTAGGGGTCAACCGGCGAGCCATTAAGAGTTCATCAATTAATGGGGTTGTGCTCATGCTGGCACACCATGTCGTCCCCTTGTCCCAGGCACAACTCAAGGTGTGGGTCAGCCTCATGTCAAGCCAAAAGTTATGGCCTCTAGCAGCCTACTAAGCTAACCTATTTAGAGCAAATTGTCCTAAGCCAAACCTTCTTTGATCATCCTCCACTACCCAATAAGTAGCAACATCTCTACTGCCTGTATGGTTAACCCTCTAAGATCTTTTTTGATAAATCATTGCCCATAGAGGTTGGAATGGATTAAAGGGATGCTTATTTCTTCACCCCTCCCAATTCCCTTAGATCCCCTGAAAAGGTTTATCCAAACAAGCCCTAAAATAAAAATTGCCAAAACAACAAATCCCTAAGGCCCAAATAGGGTATCAGCAGATTCTAATTCGATCTCCAAATCCATCCTTTCTCGGCTACCTCCGCCCAACGCTCTTAGGCTTGGCCTCGATTGCCCTTCTTCTCCCGCTGCTTCGTGGGTTCTTATTGCCGTCGAGGGTGCAGGTGCCGGCGCGCCGCGCTTCATTTTTTTTTCTTTTTCAAGCTTCTTTTCGTCAGTGGAGATCCTATTCTAAAGGAGGAGCAAGTCCCCTGTTTTTAAGGAAGAAGGTTCATGCCCAACTAGTCTTTTTCTTTTGAAAAAGGCCCAAGTAGTCAGGCCACATGGGTTTTGTCGAATTTTTTTTTATTTTTAATTTTTTTTAAAAAAAATTTACAAAAATAGTCTGCGGTTTCAAAAAATGACAGAACTAGTCGCCCACAGTGGGCGTTTTTTAAAAAACGCCCACTGTCTGGGCGTTTTTTGTGACGTGGCAAACGGCCGGCCGGCGCCGGTGCCGGCGTTTGCGGGCGGGCCCCTGGCGGACAAAAAACGCCCACTGTGTGGGCGTTTTTTGGCCGCCAGGGGGCCGCTGCAAAAGGGCCGGCCTGTTTTGCGGGCGGGCCCGGAGCAGTAAAAAAACGCCCACACAGTGGGCGTTTTTTGGCCAGCTGGGGGCCGCCTGCAAAACAGGCGAGGCCGGCCGTGCACTTTTGCAGGCGGCCCCCTGGCCGCCAAAAAACGCCCACACAGTGGGCGTTTTTTGGCCGCCACCTATATATAGCCAGCCCCCCTTCAGATTTTCATTATATTCACTAAAATTTTCAGAAAAAAAGGGAGAAGAGAGGAGGGAGGAGAAGGAAGTAACGGCGAAGCCCTGCCAGTTTGAGACCTCGGTTTTTAGGTAAGTTTCTCATACATTACAAGTCTGTTGCTATGCATTAGTAAAATATAATGTGCACTAGAGTTGTTTAGTTTTTAGTTGACTCTGGGTAGATCTGTGAGTAGTATGTATATTAGATCTATAAATAATGATGTTAGAGCATTGCAGTTCGTGTTAGAAATAATGATGTTAGAGCATTGCAAATGTGGTGTTAGAAATAATGATGTTTCTTTTATGATTTAAACAATGGATTGCATGATTTGAAATGTGACGAATATCGTATTTTCTCTGAATAGATATGTCAACCAAAGTGATGTTTCGGTTGTTCCATGGTAGTGGCATTGTCAGATATGGGCCGTATGGTATAGATCTGTCTGAATTTGGGTCAACACTAAAGGGGATAGATAGGCCAGCGGAAAGAAATTTTCGGTCAGTGTGTAACTGGTTAATGAGGGTATTTCGTATCAATCCAGAGGTGAACACAATAAAAGTAAATGTAGTAGTCAACCGTGGCAACGAAGAATGCTTCTGGGAATTGATGTCGGTAGATTGCACCGAAACATGGAAATGGTACGTAGAAAATGCATTGCAGCGGGGCTGGGAACCCAGCATTTTCATGGAGGTGCACGATAAAGACAATGCAACCCTGCAAGATGTGGAGGGTACAAGCATGGTTAGGACTGATGCTGAAATAGAAGAGGAAAATGACCGTGCTGAACAAGGAGAAGAACAAGGACATGATGTGCAGCAACCAGAAAGAGAAGAAGAAACCAGTGAGCCGAGAGGCTTGGCAGATGAGGGCGAGAGGATCAACTCCATTGTTCAGGAAATGGAAAACGAAGATGCGGCGAATGAGGAAGTGGAGGGTTATGAATCTTCTGATGAGGAAGGATGCAATATGAATCCATGACAGTGGTCTAATGAAGACTTCTCTGGACTTGCTATTTCAGAGGGATACCATGTTCCATGGGAGTATAAGGAGAATGAGATAATCGAGGGAGCGATGTACGCAGAGAAGGAAGAATTGATGGAGGCAGTCAAGCTTTGGGCTGTATCACTGCAGAGGGAGTTCTGGGTAGCAAAGTCCACAAAGTGTGTATACGAAGTTAAGTGCATGAGATCCAGCGATGGTTGTCCGTGGAGGGTGCATGCATTCAAGGGAAAGTGGAAGGATTATTGGAAAGTGTCAATAGTCACCCAGCACAACTGTCACTTAGAAGGTGTACAGAAGTACCACAGAAACATGACATCTGCATTTATTGCTACAGAGATGTATTCAGATGTTGTGCATAATCTGAGATACGAGCCAAGGTCAATAATAAGGCATATCGAAGATAAATTCAAATACACCATTTCATATGCTAAGGCGTGGAGGGCGAAACAGAAGATTATCGAGATGAGGTTTGGCACATTCAAAGCCTCATATGATAATTTACCATCTCTTCTTCAATGCATAGCCGCCAGAAATCCAGGGACATGTACAGATCTTATAACATACCCAACCATGGAGAATGACCGTACAGTATTGGTCTTGCAACGAGCTTTCTTTGCACTAGGTGCTTGCATCAGGGCTTTTGTGCATTGTCGTCCAGTACTCTGTATTGACGGGACATTTCTGACAGGTAAATACAGAGGTCAGAGATAGTTGGTACTGGTTTCTCAAACAGGTGAAGGTTAGCATTGTTGGTATGAGGCCTGGTGTATGCCTAATTCATGACCGTCACGCTGGCCTTCTTCGGGCAATTGAATATCTGAAGCACGGTGATGCAGAGATGGGATATGGTAAAGATTGGCCAGATGTTCAAAGTCGGTGGTGTATGCGTCACATGGGTGCTAATTTTTACAAGCAGTTTAAGCGCAAGAGCTTGATGGATCTATTCAAGAGGCTGTGCGGACAGAATCAACAGAAAAAATTCAACGAGCTTTGGAGGAGGTTGGACGAGCTCACAACGAAGCATATGGAAGAACACTCAAGCCGATCAGCACCTGTTGGTGAGGATGGTCCAGAGTCCTTAGGACCGCTGCCCACAGATGGTCCAAACATCAGAAGGAGATCGGCATCTGCTGTGAGAAATTTTTCGCACTGGATAGAGAATGAGCCTAAGGAGAAGTGGTCTTTGCTGCATGATGCCGGCGGAGTGCGGTTTGGTATTATGACAACTAATTTGGCTGAAGTTTACAACTGGGTGATGCGTGGTGTTAGAGACCTTCCCTTGGTTGCCATTGTTGAGTTCATCCTGCATGGAACATGCAGATATTTCAGAGACCGGTACCAAGTCGCTGCCCTATCAATGCAAGTGCAAGGTGTTTTCTTCGGACAAATGCTGACAAATTATCTGGAGGAAAAACGTAAGAAGGCAAAGGAGCATAGAGTTATAACTCAAGGTACTAGAGAGCACCGATTTGAAATCTTGTGTGCTGATAAGGCCAAGCGTGGAATATATAGAAGAAGAGTTGTGCAAGAATGCATACTTAGAGAGGATGGGTATTGCGCATGCACGTGCCACAAGCCAAGACTCTACCACAAACCATGTTCCCATGTTATTGCAGCGTGCTCGGAGTGTGGAATACTTGATCGTACTTTTGTATCTCCCTATTTCACCAAGGAAGCCATATTGCATACATGGTCACATGAAATTTATGGTTTTGGCATAGCGGGAAATTTTACAGGTACAGTACCGCAACCTACCTATATTCCAGACCCAAGTAAGATCAGAGACAAGGCTGGGCGTCGGAAGACAAGACGTATTCGAAACGCCATGGATGAGTCCGAAGCAGGTGGAAGGTACACACGTTGCAGCAAATGCGACAAGGAAGGACATACTTACAAGAAGTGCCCCAAGGACTCAGACATGGCCACAACAGCAGAAGCCCCGCCATCCGGATCCGGATTGGATGGTACCCCGCCAACAGGAGAAGGGACAACTTCTAGGCCCACCAGGCCAAGGCGTGCACGCGTGCCTCGTGGTTCGGTCGTGTTGTGATGTGTAGAGAGCTTGGTTAAGATTATGTAATGTACGGTTTTTGCTTTGTTGTAACTGGAGTGAACAAACTTATTGTTTCAACCTATATTCCGGATGTAATGTTCATAATCTCAGTCTTGTATCTGAATATATGGATGACTGTGTGGGCGTTT
>CM041632.1:5320014-5344501 GCA_023333625.1 Bothriochloa decipiens
TGGAGCCAGATAGAGGACTGAGTCTATCAAGTTGCGACAATGGTGGAGGCTTAATTTGTTACTCTGTTTTGCAATTCAGGGTTAAAAATGGGATTGAAAATGCACTGTGGGTTTTCTTAATTAGTAACAAAATGTGACCTGCTCCTTGTTTGTCAAGAAAAATGACTCCTAATTCGGTTGTCAGTACTTTGTTTGAGACTCAGTCTATCTTTACCTCGATTTCAGAATTGCATTTTCTTTTTCTATGCATCCTTGCTCTAGGATTATGTTCGACGATGTATGTACTCAATGGGAATACCAGGGACGGAGGTTAGTACACGTGATAGACCTCCACGACATTGGCTATAATTTTTTCCAGGTAACTATAGTACTATAGACTTATAGTAATTAATATACACCGAAACTTGCCAGAAGAAAATGGATTATCCACTCTACTATGCTTTGACTTGTTCTCTGGGGTGTCAATACACACTTAGCCAGCCAAGCCTCCAGCACATCTGTGTACCTCTGAACAACTGCATGCGTGTACTCGTATACATGACCGGATCGGCGATGACTCTGGCTCTGACTTGGATGCACAAGTTATCTTCTTATTTTACATAGGACTATAGGAGTATATAAATGATGTATTGTCCTTATCGTTTTCTTGTGCGACATTCCCATCTGCTCGCTAAGCTGCTTCTGGTCTTCACTGACTGCTTGATGATTGTGACAAAAAGATTGTATTCAGAGATCACAGGCTAGTAATGTAGGTGCGGTATTTGCTGCCGTCGCCATCGTGGGACCCTCTCTCTCGTAAACAAATTTCCAAGCAAGCAGAAGGATTTAGGAGTTCCCAACAAGCACCAACTCTGAAATATACTATTTTCACTGCCCATGCGTTGTTGGTTGGTCGATCTGAACCGGGAACACACAGGATGTTGTCATTTGCTCAGTTCTATGCTCTTCTTATAGTCTTCTGCTGTTTCGTTGCTTCACGTTGAGACCATGATCGTGACATACTGACATGAAAAATAATTACTCTCTCCTTTACGGGCAAGAAAGTTTTCTATGAGATAACTGCAGTATTTTTATCTAGAAAATTACAGCACGTTAGCAACCGTGACGTCAAACTCAAACTTCAGTCTTCTATATGTTTATGTTGTGGAAATCGGACGGAAGGAAGTCAGGTACGTGACGTTGTTTCAGCCGTTTCAGCAGCCCATGTAATGTATAAATTTTTTGTCTATCGTCATTCCATTGTATTGTCCTTCTATAAAAAAAATATTCATTTTATTTGTTATTGTATTTTTATTATATTTGTTAGAATTATGAAGTTTCAGAACATCAGAACATTGACCGATGTTCCACAGAACATCACCGATGTTTCAGAACATATCGGCCGATGTTCTACTGTTTTTTTTCGAATGTTCTGTCGTTCTTTTCTTGCGATGTTCTATCATTTTTCTCCGATGTCTATGAGCGAGCACGTACCTACGAGCTGGGCCAAGGCAGCGTCGCGTGGCTCAACAACAAATGAGTCCAACAGCATGTACGCACGCACTGGTCGGCAGCCCGCTGGCTGCCACCCTGGTCGGCGTCCAGTAGGACCCTATATGTTGAGGGTAATCATGTTCTATCTAAAATAAAATAAAACGTAAGCCTAGTTGTCAATGGGCCTGTAGAAACCTGTATTTCTACAGGGGCCATACGCCCATACAGATATCTTCAACTGGCTGGGCTTGGCCTTTTGGGCTTTTTATGTCTGGAGATGCACATCCACTGGACCAATGAAGGCCCATCCCGCGAAAGGTCCAGTAACGATGCTCATTGGGTCCTACGTTAGCACGAAAAGTCAGCGGACGATCTGGACGGTAGATTTCCATGGGTCCACAAGCCGACGGTCAGAGATAGATCCGGATGCGTATCTGGCCAACCGGCATGTTTCTGAAGCCACACCACACGGACGGCTGCTTCTCGGCGCCCAAATCCATGGCGAGCTCGCCGCGATCTCCTCCGCCGGCGCCTACGCCGGAATTCGAGATCTCTCGGCAGTCCCGCCTCTTTGCGGCGGTGAGGCCTCCTGCTATTTTCATGTTGCTTGGTTTTGCTTTGTTGGCTTCTGGCTTAGGGGGTCCTTGGGGGCGTTGGTCTCTTGCAGCTGTCCAAGAAGGTGATAGATCTCGATGAACTGAGGATGCTGGCGGCTCAGGGAGTCCCAGACGCGGCGGGTGTCCGGGCAACTGTGTGGAAGGTACTGGATTGGCTCGCCTTCCGGTATTTTTAGCCTTTGTCCCGTGTTCAGAGCGTGGGCGTCAGAGGCTTCCGTATTTGAGAAGCTGACCTCATTGAGGCAATGGTACTGCAGTCTTCTGCGAAGCGAATGGTTTTCTATGTAGGATGGCCTTAATTTGTATGATTTTCCTCTAATCAGCCATTTTCTCTAGGCAATTTTAATTTATCCCTTTGCTTTGGATGCTGAAACTGAAGAAGCATTCTGATTCCAGCGGTAGTGGAAAGGTTGCAGTCAAAGCTTTTGGTTTTGCCTTTTCAGTCACTGACAGTGCATGCTATTGTTGCGCAGCTACTACTGGGCTATCTGCCCAATGACCGCTCGCTGTGGGAGCAGGAGCTGGCAAAGAAGAGAGAACAGTACACTGCTTTCAAAGATGAGTTCCTTAGAAACCCTGTAAGTCACTGGAGATTCAGGTCATAGTTATGGTATCTTGATTGCAGTTTATGACCACCAATGCCTGACTAGATCCTATCCCGAAAATAGAAATCCTGAATCCTGAATGTGCTAGGTAGGTAGAAATAGCGCGACAGGAGCAAACAGAAGGCCACCACAACAAAAATGCAGAGGATGTCGACAATGGGTTCCTGCACAGATCTGAGGTAACACGAGAGGAGCACCCTTTAAGCCTTGGGAAGACCAGTGCTTGGAATCAGTTTTTTGAGGTATATAGGTCCTTGTGATGCACTCTTTATTATTATTATGTTTATAGTATGGCTAGCAGTTTAGTTCACCTCTAGTTGGCAACCACAGCTTAGGTCTTTTTTAGAGTTATATGCATATGGCAGTCCTCGTTTTTATGGCATGTGGATGTAGTATAACTTGATCATAGGAAGAATCAAGTGGAACTGGATAATGCAATTGGTTCATTATTCTTGCTTCACAATGTATGTTTACTGTGGTTAGAGAAAATAACATGATGTGAGCCAACTACTCCACAGCTTATTTTTCCATTTAGTTTCAGGCCTTGTTTAGATCCTAAATTTTACTATATAAAAAGAAGATTTCTCATCGCATCAAAATACCGGCACATGTATAAAATACTAAATATAGATGAAATAAAAAACTAATTATACAGTTTTGTTGTACTTTACGAAACGAACATTTTAAACCTAATTAATCAATGTTTAGACAATTATTATCAAATAAAAATAAAATTGCTACAGTGTTTAACAGAATTTACTATTTAAAATTGGTGCTCCAACTTTGGTATAACAAGGCCTCAGGAAAAAAACAGCTTTCTGTCTGAGTGTGCACTGCACGCATGCAGTGTGTGCCTGCACATATGCTGTTGGGTTGGTTGCATGTATGAACTGATTTGCCCTCCTTTATTGCCTTTTTATCGGTAACTGGTGATGTCTGGAATTTTTCTTTTATAACAGTACTCAGAGATTATGGAGCAGATTGACCGTGATGTAAAGCGCACCCACCCTGACATGCATTTCTTCTGTGGTGACTCATCTTTTGCAAAGTCGAATCAGGTAAATCTTTACACACTCTGAGTTTAAACAGTGCTGTCAGATCTCTGTCTGATCTTTCATTTTACTATCAGGAATCTTTGAAAAATGTACTGTTAATCTTTGCCAAGCTGAATGCTGGAATAAGATATGTACAAGGGATGAATGAAATTTTGGCACCACTCTTCTTTGTATTTCGGAGTGATCCAGATGATAAAAATGCTGTATGGAGTAAGAGATTGTTTTTACCAAGTTATAATGCCCTTCATTGTACTGCTGATAGCCAGGGCTTTCCTGTTTAGTTTAGTCATTACTATCTTCTGTATCATAATGTTGCTATTTGGAATCCTTGTAGAAATTTGCGGAAGCAGATTCATTCTTTTGCTTCGTTGAGCTGCTTAGTGGGTTTAGAGACAACTTTTGCCAAAAACTAGACAACAGTGCTGTTGGCATTCGAGGTACACTAGCCAAGTTATCACAGCTTGTAGCAAAGTATGATCGAGAACTCCAACAACATTTGGAAATAACTACAGAAGTAAGTCTTTACACGCTGCGTAGTGCCACTAATTGACATGAATTAAACTTTGAAGTTCTTATGATATATTTGTTGTAATGATAATAATGACATAAATTTAGGTGCTTCTTTATGGTGTATGTCTTCAAATAATTTAGTTGTACCTTTCTGGTGTCATCTTTTTTTAAAGTATCATACCAACTGTTTTAAGGCAGGTGCCTGCAGCTCTCGTTGACAAAACACATGCTCTCTACAGGTTAATCCCCAATTCTATGCATTCAGATGGATAACGTTACTGCTGACCCAGGAATTCAACTTCGCCGACACCATTCACATTTGGGACACACTATTAAGTGATCCCGATGGCCCCCAGGTGAGCGCGCGCGCACACACTGTTTCTTCCATCTGCAAAGATCTTTGGTTTTGGTTCTTTACCTAACCTTTATCTGCCCAACACAGGAAACCTTGCTCAGAATATGCTGTGCAATGCTGATCCTTGTCCGGAAGCGCCTCTTGGCCGGGGATTTCACCTCCAACCTCAAGCTGCTGCAGAATTACCCGCCAACGAACATCAGCCACCTCCTCTACGTCGCCAACAAGTTGCAGTGAACCGATCTCTTTAGCGCCTGAAACGCTGCTGTGTTGGTAAAGCTAGAACTGTGGTTGAGCCCCCAGCATTGCAACAGGAACACAGTGGTTTATGTATCTTGTCCATTAATCTGATTCGGACGTCCTGCAATCATTAGCGTGTATATGTTCACCTGACAATGGTTTCTAGTATCCCAGTTAATCATGGTGACATGATTAGTGTCTAAGCCTTTGTCTGCTGAGCAGCTTCTCATTTCACGGATGGTATCCTCGTTTTCTTCTTCTTTTGATAAACTGTATCATGTCATGTTAAACTACGCCTGGCCATAACAAAACAGTTGGCGGTAATCACACAACACAGCACAGTTCCTGCATTCGTCCGCACTGTACGGTTCTTTACTGCTGAAGTATCACTACAGGGATGGAACTGAGAATCCGTATGCTATATGTGCGCGCCAATCATACTCATACAGGTGCGTGTTGGTGCCCCAGAATTCCATACCCAGAACAGTGCTGCGTTTTGGTGAAGGAAGGCTGGCGGGGCAGCTTCGGCGACGCCGAAAGGCTACACCGCTACGACTGGCCCTTGCCCCTCGTTCCCAGAGCTGCTCTTAGCTTCAGCTCTCGAGCTGCCGGCGCGCGTGCCGCTTTGCATAGGTGATGCTGATGCCCAGCTGGCTGCCAGTCCCGCAGTTGCAGCTGCGGACGCGGCCGCCGGCGCAGCCTTTGGGCGTTGAGATCCTCACACGCCGGAACCCGTCTCGGTGCAAGTGAGAGGGTGGCCGCCGCGCGCTAGGGGGGCAGCTCAGCTGCGGCGCCGTCAATACCCAATGAATGCTCGGCGAGGCGTTGGCCGGCGTCAGAATCGGATCGACGATGGTCGATTGGTGCAGTTGCAGAGGGTGCACTAGCACAAACAAAACGAAGCAAGCAACACATGACACGTGCATAGTGGCATACGGGTGCGACCGCTAGTTTGTCTTTGTCCTACTCACTGCCGGACTGCCCTGCCCTGCCCGAGAGAGAGAGTGATGACTGATGAGGGGGCTGAAGACCGGCCAGGGGGTGCCCCTGGCTGGCTGCTGCAGGCGCAGAGGGATCTCAACGCCTGCGACAAAATGTACAGGGCTCAGAGATGGCTAGGGCCGCGCGCGGAGATGCTGTGTAGGCTTGTAGCACCACCCCTCGCCGGTCGCTGCCGGCTACCACTGCATACTGCGGGCCGCGGCCGGCGTTATGCATGGTGGATAGATGGATGGATGGATGGACGTCCATCCAAATCCATGGTGGAACAGGGCCTCGCGCCTGCCTCAGCTTTTCCCAGCCGATGGAAAGCCCACCGCTGGCGCCCGTGCGCGCATGTCACCACGCTACGGCCGGCGCTTCGCCACCGCCAGGACCGCTGGGCCGGGGCGCGCCAGCGAACCACCGTACCACCAGCTCCCTGGCCTGGCCATATCTATGCTTACCTGCCGCAGAATCTAACGAGGCACTGCATCGCAACCGCAAGTTGGCAACGACGACGCAGATCAAACTGTTTGCGGATGCTGAATGCGTGACACTAGTACAGCAGTGGCAATTCTCGCACGACATGAATTTATAACAAACAGTTAGTGCTGTCTATCCAATACAGTTAGAACAATTTATTTATACGCCTGTGTAGTATGATTCAGAAGAGATCATCGATTCATTTCAAGTGATGATATTTATACGTACTATACTCCTAGCTACTAGTAGTAGCAGTCGACAATATAATGCCGGCTCAGTGGATGTTCGCCTACTGTACGTGGTTCACGCTCCGGGTTTTACGAAGTGCGGCGTCGGCGCAGGACACACGCGTGGGCATCGGAGACCCGTCCGTCCTGGCCGTGGCCGGGGCCCGACCCCTCAATATCGGAGCATGCCTGCAATAGGGCGGTCTGGTCGGAGACACGGAGGATGTGCTGCCGCGCCGCTAGTATACACAATTACACATGAATATATGTAGCCCGGCGGGGACCCAACATCATAGTATACAAGGTTGGCATTAGTTGAGACACGCAGGCGAGGCAGCCTCCGACAAACGCACGCCTCTGGTGGCGCCCAAGCCAAAAGCTAGCCCTCGTAGCCGCGTGCCGCGCACGCGACCGGCGTACGTGCCATCTCACTCCTCTGGCACTGCATGCCGCCGCCGCGCGTGTCCACCTAGCTAGCCGCTACAGTGCCGGCTACTATTGATGCTAGTAGCCTGCGTTTCAGACTTCCAGGCTCCTGCCCATCCAGTGACGCCAAGCTATAGCCATACGGTATTCCATTCTAGGAGCACATGAACGAGCTCTTTTTTTTAGACCACGCCATTAAGCAGGAAAAAGTCAAAACAATAGGTAACAAAGTCGCGAGCCAAGCCGCGCTGGAAACAGAAAAAAGCAAAGCTCCTCACAAAAGGCAACAAATGGTTACCAAGAGGGTTCGCACCAAAAT
Organism: Bothriochloa decipiens; assembly: GCA_023333625.1. NCBI lineage: Eukaryota > Viridiplantae > Streptophyta > Magnoliopsida > Poales > Poaceae > Bothriochloa > Bothriochloa decipiens. The sequence continues at coordinate 5,327,306 of CM041632.1, forward strand.
TGCCGACCCAACCCCCACCTGCTTAACACATGGCGCTACATGGCCGAAACAAACTGGCGTCCTTTTCACTCGTTGTTCACAACCTAGACAGAAGAATGCCTTGCTGCTTGCCCCCCGCCGAGATCTAGCTTCTGGCTTCGTTGAGCATAGCTTCAAAGAGCACGTCGGCCGACGATGCCACGCCCTGGAACGTTCTCGCGTTACGCTCCTTCCAGAAATGTTTAGGCACCGACTTCCTGCTGTCCAGCCACCACTGAAAAGAAGGCGCCTCAGTGACATGAACGACGCCCAGCAGGTGCACCCAGACATGCCACACCACACGGCTAAACACAACACCCCAGCATAATATGATCCATAGTTTCAGCACATGAACAAGCTTTAAGTAGATTCTGATTTCTCCAAAGTGGCGATCGAGAAGTAGAGCGCGCGAGCCCAGAGTGGCGACACGAATCACTCCCTCGATTGTCTCGGGGACACGGGTCCGCACGCGTCGTCGTCCAAGCCAAAACCGCGCTCCGACAGAAATGGCGCGGCAAGACTTTGCCCGATATAGCTACTGTTTGCCGGCCTGTTCGGAGCAGCCGCCAGCCGGCCGGTTACAGTGCAAACGATGCAGCCCCGCCGGTGATCAGGTCCGCTCCTGAGCCTGGGCCCCTGGCCACTCGTCCAATTTTTGTTGGCATGCACTGTGCTCGCCTACCTGCAGCTGCTTGCATGCGTGATGCCACACATCTCTGCATCCATCACGCGCTGGGCGCAGTGCCGGCCGATGCCATGCCATGCCACCCAGCAGCAGCAGCAGCAGCAGCGCACGTACGTGCATGGCAGATCGATGCAGCTCGCTTGCTGCTGCTGCCCGGTGCCCTGACAACTGCCATGCTGCTCGCATGCAATGCAATGCGAGGACGGGGGCCACTTGGGTCTGGCCCACTTCCAGTTGTGTCATCGACCTCGCCTTGTCTTCTCAACCTGTCTGCAAAAAAGCAAGCAACCGCTAGCGGCCTGGCCTGGCCTGGCCAGGCCAAAAGATATCATAATCAATTAATAGACCGGATCTTTTCAGCGCCCAGAACGGCCCAAATGATTACTGTACGCATAATCAGGATGCCTGTAGTTTTGCTTTGAGAATTACCGACACCCGATCGATGTGCAGGCAGCAGGGTTTTCCTTCTTCCTTTCGTCCGGAAAACAAAATTCCATGTTCAGAACTGCACACTGGTGGTGTTTCCACTTTACCTCCAGTGAAGTGAACAAAAAACATGCCGCGGCATTTTATGTGATGCATGCAACACAATTAGGCAAAAAAAATAGTAATTCTGTATAACGATCCAGCATTGATTGACCATTTGGTAATTTCAGACTGGGAGACTGGTACTGCCGTGACCTAGACCAACCAACACGATCTAGCATGAAAAGCTGTACTTGCATTTGTGGGTGACCAATTCACCCTAGGTTCTTCCACGCATGCGGAAGTCCGGACCAGCTGATCAAGATCAGCTAAACTGATGAAATTAAATCTCTACATATCTATAAAAAGCAAAAATTTCTCCACCCAATTTTTTTCACCTCCGTGTTTAGATCGGTGACGGTAGTTTCCTCTCCTCTACGTTCAGTCTGTACAGAATTAGGATTATATTTAATTTTCTGCCTCTCCTCCAATTTGCGTTCAGAGTCCGTTTAAAACTAGGATTATTTAATTATGACATCCTAGTTTCTATTCGGACGGTGAAGATCGGGTAAAAGGTAAATCCAAATCCAACAAGAATAGTACGCAACAACAAAGATGAAAAAATAGTCAAAAAAAACTTGACATGAATGAGAATTGCCTGTGTTGTTGTCGTTCAACTTTGACATTTATCATTATGGATGGTCTCCCATCCAAATCCAAGCTCAAATAAAAATATCTCCGAAAACACAAATAGCTTATAAAATCAAACCAATCCACCCATACACAAATCGATCGATTTGAAAATCAGATCAAGCCTTCAGGTCGCCCAAAGTGCCCGCGACGTGCCTCAGTGCCGCCATCGAGGTTCGCTTGTGCAGGCAAGACGGCGAGCTTGGCTAGCACGAATTGATCTAAGTGAAAATCAGATCAAGACTTCGCGCCCCGGTTTCCGCAGTCTGCACTGGCAACCAGGTCCACTTGTCCAGGGGAGACGGCAAGCTTGGCTAGCTGACGCTGCGAGGACCTCTTCCGCGTTGGACTGGACGTGGAAGGCCATGATGGCGGTAGCGAGGCACACAAGGCCAAATGAACGGGAGCCGCCACTGGCCTTAATGCCGCTGTTGAGGGCAGCTGCTGTCACCGCACACTGTAAAATGAACATGTGACGCCGCTAGCCATAGACATAGCCGTCTATACTCATGATTTATATTAATACGAGTTAGATAGCATATGTCCAACCAACGTACGCTATATGATTCTAAAGTATACTAGAACAAATGACACAAGTTATAATTCCCGTTGCAACGCATGGACATATTTATTAATTATATTAAATTAAAGGTTTATTAAGAGCGCTAAATGAATAAAAAGTGGGTTTGTTTGACAGCAAGCTATGTTTTAGATTCTGGCTACAGTTTGACGAATCCAGCAAGCAAGTCAATCAATTCCATGAAGTAATTCCTTCCTTCCTTGATTGATTCTAATACTATCGGAGATTCTAATACTACCGATAGAAAAATTCCTTCCTTCCTTGATTGATCTCGGATCTTGTTTAGTAAAGCTCTATTCTCGCTCTGATTGTAAGCTCCAACTCCTTAATTCTCTTATAGAGTGATTTAATTTCATTTGAGTGTGTGTGGATGGGGGCATTTTAGAATTAGTTCCATGTGTGGTGCTTCAAGAGGAGTTTGAATACAGAGGAGTGAAGACCAGGTTTTTTTTTTATCTCATAGCTTTCGTAAAAAAAGAAGTGACACTTGTCTACTCTACCCTACGGATTCGACAACCTCGTGTGGGCGATGGCCACACTACTACTACACTGCTACTCCTATAGTGCAGTTGCGGACTTGGGGCAACCCTACCCGCGCAATAGAGGTTTGTTCGGTCTTCTGTAGAGTTTTCTGAATTGATTTGGTTGTTCTTGCTCCTATATATTTAGAGTCGTGAGCATGAATGACTAGTGGAAGATCGAGCTTCATTTTATGATTAACGCCCAGTACATGCGGCACGTCTACACGCTGAGAGGAAGCTAGTATAAGTATAACATTAGGCTACTGTAATAAGGCTAAATACTAAAGTGAAGACAGAAAGACGAACGAAATGTGGGTTGTAAGTTTATAGCGTGTTTCACACAAAATAAGACATTTGTTAAGATATAAGTTATACAAAGTATATACTTACATCGAAAAGTTAACCATTATAATTGTGTGTTGTCAACAAAAACCATTAGAGAGCGGAGAGAGGACGGTAAAGAGCCCTCCTTTTATAAATCTTTATTATTTTAGGTTTTAGCGTAGTGATCAAGGAGAGTCTTAATTTGTATTTAATAGTTATCGGTGCATCACTTACGAGGAGAGATGATTAGCGAATGTAAGTAAGGAGCAACAAATGCTCAGCGAGCATAACGGGTTCGTGGCGTTAAGGACTTGCCTAACCTACGGTCTCAGTCTAATATGATATGATGGAGATTTTTGTAAAAAAATTATTTAGATGATCGGAATTTATGAAAGAAGAGAGTAAGTATTATTATTAGACTCGCGCTCTAATACAGTCAATGAAACTAGGCCCCACTGAACCAGTGACCCGGTGGCCTGAGTAGAGGTAGTGGGTGCATGGGGCCACTACTCAGTCTGACAGGTTTGTGTCCAGTGAGGCAGCTCTCTTTCTAGGAGGCCATCTCACCGGGGGCCTTCCTGCAGGTGGTAGACGTACGGACGCAGTCAACGGCGCGGACCGCCATGTCATTGGAGGCTGCTGTCCTACGTGGCTCCCACTGCCGTTGCCACCTCTCCTCTCCTGCCGCCATGCTCCTCTCTCTCCCACCACCTCGTAATTCGTGTTCACAATCATCTCTCTCCTCTTTTATTGACCTCTGGAGCGGTTTTTATGATTTCCTGCATGCCCGCTCACAGTCGCGTCGTCCCGCGCACGCATCACCCTTTTGCCTGGCCGGAGCACCCTTCTAACCGGATAATAGCCTGCACCCTCTCCTCTCTCTATCCTTCATGCCAGCCAACAGCCAAGCTCGTTCGTCTCTCTCTACAGGCACGGCCATGGCCTCCGCCCTTGGAACGAGGGACACGTCTGGAGGTAGACCACAGTGCGGCCCGCCTTCTGGTGCGCGGGCCCTTCTTCACGTGGCTCCCGCCTGTCAGCGTCCACGTGTGCTGCATGATCGCATGCATGCGTTTGCTTTGGTTTCTGGTAGTAGCATCAGCACAGCTGGGCGATCGAGACGAGAGGGAGAGCCACGAGAAACATGTTGGGAGACACGGATGGGATCTTCTGGTGGCTGCATGTGGTATTGTTGTGGTCGGAGACGGCAGCGTTGACATTGCGTTTGACTGTCGTCACATTTTGGTCAAGCCTTTGGTGCCTCTCGTTCCGTCTGCAACTTCTTCTTGCTCACCCTTTCCCTGGAGTCTCCGATGATACGATCCATCGGTCGTCGCCATTTCTGGCGTGCAGTGGCCTGTAGCTAGCTGCAGCTGTCTCTGGCCTCTACTACTCCCTGCATTTCAAATTAAAAATCTTGAGTCAAAGCATTTTAATTTAATATGACATCAAAAACTATAAATATCATTAATAAAAAATATAATGATACTAAGTTCGCATCACAAATGTTATTAACTTATAGTATAAATTAGATTAGACTTAAGATATTATTAGATTTTCTAAAATTTTTAAATTAATTTATAATTTAGGACGGAGGCAGACCTTCTTTTTCTCCCAGTCTCGATTGCATCCTCCTTTCTCTTGTCTCTACAACTTTGAAAGGGAATGTCCATTTGACTTTGCATTGCGCTATCACCTGCCTCCTAGAATAACTACAGCGTGTGTTTGGCATGGCTCCTTGCTAATAGTCTCTAAAAGAGCCGGAACACATTGGGCCATGCCAAGGCTTGTGACTCCTAAAAAATGGTACTCATTTTTCCACTAAAAAAGAACTTAAAACAGCTCCCCCACCTAAACAGTTTCGTAGAGCTCATCTGGAGGAATAGGAGTCGAAGAAAAGCCCTACCAAACCCTGCCTTACATATCATAAATTTTTCTAACTTTAACTAGAATTTAAAAATATTTTGATGTTCTAATTAATAAGTTTTTATTGACAATAGACTTTATTAATAATTTAATGATACATGTTACAAATATAAAAATTCATGTTGTTCCTCCCATATTATTTGTTGCAAAAAAGTCATAAAGCAGAAACGAAACATAAAAAGTTAGATATGTATCAAAGAAACATAAAAGTATACCATGAGTAACTCAAGACGTAAAATACTTTGGATTTAGATCCCCTTCAGAAACAATGGTCAATCAAAATCAATTTAGAAAACCATTTGGCTAGTTTGTTATTAGATTCTAAAACAAGAACTAGAATCAGGTGAAATATGTCTTGTTTGTTTCTATGAACTAGCTAGTATAAAAATTGGAATCTTCTTCAAGTGTTTTTTCGTGAAACCTTTTTCTCTTTATAATGCTAGTTAGTGATTCTACTAGGAATGTAGAATATGCTTATCACTACCAAACACACACATGTGTATAGATAAGGGTGTGCTTGAAATGCTGGAACTTCAAACAAATCATGTCGAAATTTCATAGAATCAATTTAACACTTTAATTTTAAAAAGAAAATGATTAGGAACAAATCCCCTATGCAACAAACAGGTCGTAAAATTACAATTATCACTAGACGGATGAACTACTTAGTTAATTAAATTTAAAAATGTTGTTTCTTAGAAAATTTAGTTGTACATAGTACTCCTACTCCATGCGTGTGACGTTGCTCGGGTGCATCATGCTTGTGTACAAATGTGGTGATACGACGTTTTGAATGATAGCAGAAACACAGATTGACATGATGGTTGTATGGGTATGAGCTGTACAAACAATTAAATGCCAATAGAAGCACTCCCTTTATTTATGTGTATATCTTACTTTTGAAAATAATCAATATTTATTTTTTTAGTTTAAGTGAATATTAATGTTTCGTAATGCCAAAACTAATATTATTAAATTAATTATGAAATTTATTTTATATTGAAAATAATTGGTGACATAAATATTGATATCATTTTCACATTATTGCTGTAGTATTTACTTGGTCAAAAAGAAATACTGATTTCAAGGCAGTGTGTTGGTCTAGATCTTCTATATCTACTTTGATTTAAGCGCCCGGATTAAAGGAAGTGTTCCCATTGCACCGCCTAGTTGAATCATCACATCACATAGATAGATGTTGGAAGCAGGCATGCCTAGCTAGATCCTGAATCCACCAAGCGGCCGTTCCCCTCTGTTTGTTGTTCTTTCAATTTCTTGTGGATGGAGATATATAGCTAGTCAAATTATCATGGATAGATCAATGCATTCTTATATCTTATCATTCTGCAAAGAAAATTTTAGTCGTTTATCTTAAATATTTTTTTCTATGTTTAATTTAAAATCATTGTGTTGCGAACAGACATTAGGTAGGTTGGTTGGTTTAATTAGGACAATCACAATACAAGATTCTATCACAGAGTTCAAGACTATTTATTATCCTTTATTTATGTTATTTTACTAATATGACAACATATTTAATGAAGAAAGAGGAAGAAAAAATAGACTCCAAGTCTTATTTAGACTCTAAATTTACAATATTCAAGGTAATAAATAGTTTTAGACTCTACGATAGAGTCTGCATTATGAGTGCTCTTGGTAGCACCCTTACGGCGCGGATTCGAGCTCCAGATGTGGCGGACATGCACGTTGTTTTTGGGGATTTCAAGATCTTCTTAAAGCTCGAATACTTCAGGCTGTTTAGCTACACTATGGATCGAGTTTTTTTATTAACTGTAGATCGATGCATGCTGCCCTATTTTACTCCTCCATCGTTAAACACAAAGACTTCCTTCTTTATATATAAACGCTGTTAAATTTATGATAGTTTTTTTAAAATAAAAGAAATAAAATTCCTTAAATTTTAGAACAAATGCAACATGATTTTACCATCTGTACTTGCAATTAATTAGCATGTGTTGCATCATCGTATCGAAAATAGTGAATATAGAAATGGAAGTGTAAATTGATGCAACAAGAAAAAGGAAAAAGGAAGTATAAGATCCTGACTGTGTTTGACAAAGTTTCGATAAAGCAACCACTCCAGTCCCCCAGATGCGCATCAAGCAGCAAAAGTGTTGATAATTAGATTAGATGCCGTACAACCAGGGTGTGTGGCCGAGCACTACAACTAGTGCTTCTCAGGAGACAAAAGGTCCGCTCCATGACCAAAAGAAAAACCACAAAAAGGCTTCTTTTCTTCTCGTTGGTCGGCGATACTCCCAGCTCTAGTGCTCCTGCTCTTTGTACCAGTACGTACTAATTAACCTGGTCACATAGATTGTGCACGTAAACAAATACGAGTACTCTACACACAACAAAGCCCATTGTTAACGACGACCGAAACCAACGATTGAGCTATTGTTTTATGCAACCAACGAAGGAGAGAGCTAAGCAAAAAGATGATACGCATTGTGTTGTCGTCGTGCTCGTGCAAGTCTCCTCGGTCGCATGCATGCGACTGTCTGCCCCCACTGTTTCGAGTCACAACAACACGTACAGGGGCTGGGCGTGTGCCTCGGAATTCGCGGGGGGCCAAACCAAACGCGCGCCACCGTGCGCGCCTCGGTGACCCCGAAAGCGCCCCGCAAATCGCAGGTTTTGGCTCGCTTCGCTTCGTCTAGCCCCGCCCCCGGCCGCTTCCCTCCGGGACCTGCACCGTGCAACTTGCTCCTCCGATCCATGCATCCGGCCGGCCACCATTTTTACCATTTTTTTTGGGCTTTGTCACGGCGCACAAAGCATGTAGAAAATCCTACCCGAAAACGCTCGGCCTCGACACTCTCCCATAAACTAAAACTAACCACACTAGCTGCCGCAGCTGGGTCGTCGAGAGTGTCACAGCACTAGCTGCAGCAGCTGGGTCGTCCAGAGTGTGCAAACATGGTACACTATAATATATACTACTGTGCAGCATTGATCTTTGCTATATGCACGCGTGTACGTACATACGTACTACGCACGCACAGGTAGCTTTGCACTGCTGCAGTGGTCAGTTGCAGGCTTTCGAGAGGTGTCTCCAGCTTCCTCCGGCGGCCGTGGACGATGCAGTGGCATTCGTCATCCCACAAACATCTGATATGACCGAGTAGCTCGGTGTACCGTGTGCGTGCTTTTTTTCTCCACCAGACTTGCAAATCTCTGTATTTACCAAAGTTCTAAGTTTTTTTATTCTCTCCATCAAATCAATTTTTAGACACATATATGAAGCATTAAATATAAATAAAAAATAACTAATTACACATATTAGTTGTACGTCACGAGAGACGAATCTTTTGAATCTAGTTAGATCATGATTGGACAATATTTGTCAAATACAAACAAAAGTGCTACAGTAGTTGAGGTTGAAAAAAGTTACAATCTAAACATGGCCTAAGTAAAACAGAATGTTTACATCCACACTTTCGCGCGTTTTAGAAGTTAAGATATTATATGAAGCATAGCTCATATACCTTTACTCCTAAGAGAATTATTCATGAAATAGACAACCTAGAGTGTACGCAACAGCTTTGATCCATGGATCGGTGGTGGCGCTTATGCGCGGGTGCCACGTTGCCAGTGTCGTGCGCGTGCGAGGTCGGGAAAGAGCTCCTGCATCGACTCGGCGTCCGAGTCAACAGGGTCGTCGTCGAATATGGTCTCGTACCTCTGTCTAGTCACCATCATCGTTCTTCCCTCGAGTTGTGTCAGCCGTTGTATGACAAGGACTTCCTCTCGCCTGGCGACCGGGACATTGGCGAGCGGCTGTGCAGCTATCCACGCACTTCTAAGTGAAAACCTGGACAAGGGATCATAGACCTTGGTTCGCAGGAGGCGAACAACTACAGCAAGGCGTGGCGGCTTCTTCAACACCCGATGGGCGAACCCTGTGATGCCCTCGCTGACCAACGAAGAACGAAGCTGTCGTCGTGGCACGGCGCGTCCCGGTCTATCCTTGCTCGCGCCCCTAACGCTGATTACAGTAGTACTATTACGTTAAAGAAATCCGCTGCCATTTTGCTCGATCGATCGCCTTCTCGTTCGGCCGTTCATCATTCCACGCGTGCGTACGTGTGCGAAGGCTGGCTAACAAGTCACTTCAATGTTATGTCGTTGTACAATACGCACACTCCGATCGCCCTGTGTGTTAATGCGCCCAACTAAAGTTTTTTTTTTTTGGTGAACTCGACTTAAGTTTTTAGGTTACTATAAAATTTTAAAGTAAAATTTAACCAGCTAATTGACTCCTACTAGTTGGCTTTAGCTGAGTTGAAATATATAGCTGAATCCAGTTAAACATTTGCTAATCTTTTAGTTGGGGTTGTTATTTGTATGCCTAGCAGCTAAATTTTGCGGGGTAAAGTTTAGTTGGTGCATCCAGAAGAACTTGGTATTACCATTATATGTTGCTAGTAGTTTAACCTAATACAATACTACGAGTAGTATTTCATTAGCATGAGAGTACTATGGGTCGTTTAGTCTAAGCGAGGCAGGCGGCCGGTCAAATGGAGCCCTACGACCGACGCGCACCCACGCGGCTCGGTACCCGCCGTTTCTATCTTTGTGACCCATATGCAATGCGATGCACTCTCGTACTACTACCCTGGCCGCTAAAGCGTCCAATGGAAGCCGTCAGAGCGTGGACGTGGGGCCATATATGACCACTCCAGTAGACTGGCTGGCCCGCAGGGCAGTGTCCTGCAGCGAGGAGACGAGGTCCAAATGTCCAACACATGAAATATAGACAAGTACATCACCGGCAGATTGCTATTGGTACGTGCATCTACCAATAAATGGAGCTCAAACAGAACCGGGGGACGGCGAAGCATTATCTTGTTTGCATAATTGGAGCCCGCAGGTGAGCACCCAAGCACTCACAGTACAAAAGTGTGTGTATATGCAGGCTTCAGTACAATGTATGTTTTCTTATATAATTATATAATTCCAAGGTGGGGATGAGTGTTTCCTGTTTGCTTCGACATTTTGATTTCTTCCTAATTGTGTTCCTAGTACCCTTTTTGTGCTATTTTTGAAGTTCTACTACCGGTAAATCTCTAACATCTGGAACAAGCCAATACAAAATGATATACTCCCCCACTGCTGGAATAGCACAGATACAACTTGACAATGAGTTTTCCCACTGGACTCTTGGAAATTAGCGTCTTCCAGGCTGGACCAAAGTAAACACATGGCCATACATTTTTCCTCTAAAGTTTGTCAGCCATCCCTTTTTCCTACTGAAGCTCTCAGTAAGGAATATCCAGTCATATCAACACAAGTTCAGTCGATTCAACTACCTGATGCACCGTAAATCAGGTCAAAAACAAAATGGAGTGTAGCACGGTATAATACTAGCACAGTTTGTGGTCAACCGTAATACTCAGGTCCTTTGATTTACCCTATATTTGCTTGAACTTATCAGCTGTTTATCAACCGTAATATAGTGTTTTTTCTATAACAAAACAACATCAGCCAACTTATTATCCATCATAAAAATCATCAACTAAACAGGACAGTTATCTAAGTCATGAAATAGATGGAATGCCTACTATGGATACCTAGAAATGTAGAACAATATATAATTTGAAAAATAGAGGGAGTAGTTTTCTTTAGCACAAAATAGAGGGTGTAGTTGCTGAATAATATAACTCCACGTCCTATAGACACAGCTACAACTTATTCGTCCTTTGGTCGATGGTTTTTGTGGCAGATATGTCAGTTGATGTATTGTTATGAGAGAAAAAAAATACTATGTGCTCATGTTTTTCGTCCTTTGAATTGGTCAATGGTTTCTACGGCAGATATGCCAGTTGATATTTTGTTATAAGAGAAAAATATTATATCATGACTAATAAGGTCTTGCGAACATGGTTATTATCCCTTCTTGGCAAAGCTTACCAAACCTATAGCTATATTTAGTTCGTTACGGTTTAATTTAGAAGTTTGTTTTTGTCAAAAATTAACCGCCGAATAAACAATACTCACGTGTAGAGTGTAGCTAGAAAAGGCTCAACACTAGGGGCCGGGGCATGTTTTGAGATCTGTTTGGATATGTACATTTCTTTCGACGACTTAGCGGGCATGTTTGAGATATGTTTGGATATGTACATTTCTTTGGATAAAATTAGGAGAATTTTCGACGTGTTGTTCTGTTTCGTTTGAACTTATCATCTATGCTGTAGCATTTTTTTCTCGTAACTAGCCAACAATACTTTTCAGCCTGTCTTTTCGGTGACGTTAATTCTACTTATGGAACTCGTTCCAAAGATATAATTGAACAAGTTCCATAAAAAAGATATAATTGAACAAAATGGAAGGGTGGGAAGACTAAATTGGGCAATGCAAGTAGTAGTAGACTGCGAAGATCAGATGCAGCCGTGCTGCAATACAGAAAGATCTGTTGGTTCCAATCGAAGAGATCCGACGAAATCTAGCCACTCATGACGATATCAGATCTGACTGAAGGGTCTCTCTCAGAATATGCAGTGTGGTAAAGCTGTACTAGTAACAATCTTATTTTAATGTAATAATGAAGAAGTAAAGAACGAACGGAGAACGATGAATGGATAGCCTTCTTCCCTCCCAGTCCTAGCTATAATGCTAAGCTAGCTATAGCCCCAAGTTTTCAAGAAGCTAGTAGCAGGAAACTTCAAACCAAAATCCAAAAGAACACGACTCCACACCTGCTGTGTGCAGCGTCTACGAACAAAACAACATCACCCCCCTTCGTTTTCCTCCAAAAGTCAAGTCTTTTCTATGTTCTTCATGTGCCATAAATGAATTGCCACTTCGCTTGCTGCGCCTGCGCGTGCAGGAGCTACGGATCAGTGAAAAGCTTTTGCCGTGTGGCCGGCGTCACTGCCTCCACGCTTCTCGAAGCAATGCACGCCTGCCGATCGCCGCTGAGGGAACGGAGCCAGCTAGTCGGTGTATCCTAGGCGCTGCAGCTCGCCGGCGAGCCTGATGTCTTCCTCGTTTTCGTCGTCGGCGTGTTCGGACGGCGCATGGGTGGACGTGGTGGTCGACGACGCGCCGTCCGCGGACGACGACGGCGCTGGCACCAGCTCCTGCCCAAGCAGGTCCACGCTGGCAGCCCGGCTCTTGGGAGGCGACGACGCGCCGGACGCGGACGACGCCGCGGCCGTGCGGCCCACGAGGGGCACCGGCTCCGTCAGCTCCTTGCCGTCGCGCGCCGGCGAGAACACCACGGGCAGGTACTCGTCGCTGTCGCATGGGAACTTGGAGTTCTTGAAGTGCTCCTTCAGCGCTTCCAGGCCCTGACGCCACAACATGTGAGCAACTAGTAGTAAAGCTGTTTGGTGCCGTAGTAGGAGAAGGGCAGCGGCAGTAGGTACTTGTACGCGCGCGTACGTGACTTGGCAGATCTTGCGCGAGTTGTACACCTCCCATGGCTGCTTGTGGAACGCCTTGTACAGTCGCACGGCGGCCTCCGGCGATGTCAGGTTGACGAAGCCGTAGCCCACATTGCACTTGTTGCTGCATTTAATTTTATTTCCATTTTAGCATAAAGAAGAAACCCAGTGTCAAGCAAGCACGACAAAATTCTCATGCCATGCTAGAGCAACAAATTCAGAATGGTACGGCATGGAGGAACATCAACAAAAACTTGCTAGAATTGAGACATAACATAGACTTGCTAGAATTGAGACATAAATAACATCGGACAGCAAAAAAAAAAGTTTGGCATGATGCTGCCGCTGCTTTACATGGAGTATGTGAAGCTGCATGCCTTTTGACAGCCACTAATGTCCTCTCGTCATTGGGCACTGATAGGTCTTTCCTCAACTTTCTTCGTGTATGAGAAAAGCTGCTGGTAATGGTATATATAAAGCAAGTGCATAACTAAGCACATTAGAAAGAATATTCTTGTTTGCATGTATAAACTTTGATCCAAAGCTCAATTTTCTCTTTCGAAAGAAAGTGTTGATCTTTTTCCTTTTCATACTGATGCAACTGTTCCTTTTTTCACAGCTGCATTCCACAGCTACTGTCTAGTCTCTAGTCTCTACACTACACCCCCCCACCGGACGGTGTGGCTCCTTTTGTATGTGGTTGCCTTGTTATGGAAGTGCACGGCTGTGCAAAGCAAGAAAGGCAGACAGGGAGGCGATCCCAGGAGCGGCAGCGGCGGCGAGAAAGCAAGGCAGGAGGCACCCTCGGCATTGGCATCGCCGCATCGGCAGCAGCAGCCAGCAGCCAGCAGCCAGCACCCAGCAGATGCGCGCATGCAACCAAAGAATCCATGGGGGCATCAAAACGAGAAGGATCTGGCGTGGTCTCCCTTGGGCCGCTGCCAAATTTATTTCCATTTGGGCTAGTAATCTATGCCTGCTGCACTGTACTCTACCCACCCAAAGATGCCTCGATCCAGAAGCTGAGGCGCTGCTGGTTCCTCCTCGCCTCCCACCCGCATTTCCCATTCCAACCATTTTCAAGGCACCAAATTCCCAGAAAAACAACCGAATTCAACTGCCAAGCGTGTGTTATCCGAGAATTAGTAACGTCAGTCTCGTGAGAACGTTAGTAGGGTCTACGGTTCGGTCAGGTTCATTAACAGATTTGTTTTTCAGTTAGTTCGTCCTACACTAAACCGTACGGGAAGAGCTGACGACTCATTGTTCTGCAAACTCTCTCCGTATAGTGAAGATGGTTGGTTGACGCCCGTGGTTTTTCTCCGCAAGGGTTTTTGACGTAAAAATCTGTATCTCGTGTTCGATCTTGATTGTATTATTTGCTAACATGTTCTTGCATTGGGCACCATAAAATATAAGTTAATGCAAACAGCTAAATGCAATTGTTCATGTCGGAGTGGGAGGGGAGCAACTAACTTGAAATCTATGGGGAGGTAGACGAAATCGTAGGAGGAGAATGGCTGCTCCTCGCCGCTCGCCGCGATCCGTTCGTTGGATTGGATGCAGTGGCTGTCCAGCATGTTGAGGAACAGCTTCTGGCTGCGACCCCAAAGGCCTCCGGCGTCAGCAGAATCGCAATTCTGGGCGTGCGGCGCCCATGAAATATAGCATTACTATATAACTGCAACAATGTGGAGATTGGCAGGGATACCTGTACTTGTTGGGTATGTTCCTGATCATGACGGTGGTCCTCGTGTCCCTCTCCGAAGCCGGCGACGACTGTGTGTTCGCGTCGCCGGCGGTGGCCTCGGGGTCCTTGAACAGGAAGCGCGCCTCCCACCCGCTCCTTCGTCCTTTCCAGTTCGCGCCGCCGCCGCTGCTGCCGCCGCCGCCGCTCCCGGCGCCTGCTATCTGGGCTTGTTTCCCGGGCGCTGTCGGCGTCGACGAGGACACTGCCGCCGACGCCGACGCCACGTTCTTGCCGCCCTTGCTCTTGCGCTCATGTCTCGTGCGGGCATTGCCTCCCTTGGACTGATCGCTCGGCCTCCTCAGAAGCACCACTCCTTCCCTCGCCCTTACGGAACCGGACGACGACGAGGACGATGCCGGCGGCTGAGACGACGTCGGCTGGGCCGGTCGCCACGTCGCCTGTTGAAACCTCGGCGGAGTCGGCGCGGCGGGGCGATGGTGGGGCACGTACCCGCGCCTAGGACCGACAGGCACACGGCAAAAATTCAGCCGCCCACAGGGTGACGGGAAGGCTAGCTGACTGAATTGAAATTGCGGTGTTGTGTTACCTGCGGGGCCCGGTGCCGGGAGGGCGCGTGAACTCGATGACGAGGCGGCGGCCGAAGAGCTCCTGGCCGTTGAGCTCGGCGAGCGCGCGCGCGGCGTCGCGCGTGTCGAAGAAGTCGACGAACTTGTGGCTGGCGGGCCGGTGCGCCGACTCCCTCACATCCTTCAAGTCCCCTGCGAGCACCAATACAATTGCTGCCGGAAACACAAGAAACGAGCGTGGGGAAACGAAATGCCTGGTTGGTCGGCTCGGTCGGTGGCGCGTACCGAAGGCCTGGAAGACTTGGCGGAGGTCAGCGACCGAGACGCCGGGCAGGGGGCTCAGGACCACCAGGGAGCCGCGGTTCTCGCCGTCGTCGGCGCCGGCGCCGGGGGCGAAGTGGGCCCACACGGCCTGCCCGAGGACGAGGCCGCGGCCGTCGTCGGGTTGCGGGTGGTGCCAGTCCCACGCCTGGGGCGTCGGTGGTGCAGGAGCCCACGCCGAGGGCACGGCGGCCGCCGCGTAGAGCTGCCCGAGGCGGCTCTGCTGGCGCATGTGCTGCTCGCGGACGCAGGCCACGGCGAGCTCGGCGGCGCGGATGTCGAAGAAATGGACGGTGGCGACGCCCTCGGACGCCACCGCGCACGCGTCCACCGAGCGGATCGCGCCGAACGGCGCCATCGCCTGCACCACGTCGCGCTCCTGCGCGTGCGGCGGCACCAGGCACAGCACCACGACGCGGTTCGACGGGCCGTCGACCACCGGCAAGGTGTGCCCCGGCTGCGGCGGCGTGACCATCGCCATCGGAGGCAACATGGCCATTTGCGGCGGCGGCACCGGCATGGCTGGATATGGGTGGGGGCAGTATAGCTGGTGCGGGAGCGGCTGTAGAGGGTAGGGGGCACAGACCGTAGGGTGGAACTCCTGAGCTGCGGCATCGAGAAGGTTAGCCGGGGCTCCCGGGAACCCACCCATTCTACTTCCTCCCCCACCCTCCATGGCTAGCTACTAGCTAGAGCTCAGAACAAAAGAAACTGGGGCGTCCAAGGGAGACGGCCGTCTAAAGATCTAGTAGAACTTTCTGGTGATTCTTGATCATGCCTTCGATCAAGAACCAGGCGAGAATTGTACTTGGGGACCCCGTCTCTCTCTCTCTTTCCCCCGGCCCGTGTTCTCTCTCCTGCTTAGCTGTATACTCGGTGTGTGGAGTGAGAGCGGTGTGGTTGTACCACGCACCACTGCTGCCAGAAACGAGGGAGAGAGAGAGGGGCCGGAGAGAGGAGAGAGAGATTGGGAGCTCTTTTTATGGTAATTGTCGCGGGAAAAGAAAACCGGTGGGGTTTTATTTGGAGCTCTACAGGGACAACAAGGGGGAGAGACTAGAGACTGAGAGGGAGGAGGAGGGAGACGGGGCGAAGAGTCGAGGAGGGAGGTGAAGGGCGGGGCGGTACGGAGGCCGGGAAGAGGAGGGAGACGAGAGAGGCCGTCGTGTGCTGGCTGGATTGTTAGCTCGGATCCTCTGCAACGACAGCACTTGTTGGTCTTGCACGGGTCATGCCCCGTGCGTACATGACAGGCCCCACGTCTGCCTCTTTGCTGGGGGAGATTTTTCCGCTAGATTTTGTTGCTTGTTTTCGGAGTTAGCTTTAGCTTTTCGAGATGCCATGCATTAATGTTCCATCAGTTTTCTTTAGTACATGTTGAAATTGAAATATGGAAAAAAGATCTTGTTACTATCATTTTCTTACGAAATCTCTATAAAATTCTTATAATTATAAAAATACAAAAAATAGAGTCGTGTGCTAGCTCGCTGCGTTTAGACTTTTTTTTACATGCATTTTGTTTTACATCTAAACATAATAATATGTCTAGATGCATAGTAAAATGTATGCAAGTCAAAATCACTTATAATTTAGAACCGAGGGAATATCTTTCTACTGCTCCAAAAATACTTTATATGAAAACAGAACAAGTGAGATCTTTTTTCTTAAATACACAAAATACTTGTGAATCGTTACACTTAAGTAGAAGAGTCTTAGCGCAACATCCCACACAATTGTGCCCTAAGTGGACTACGTTCGAAGTCTAGCAGTCAATCACGACGTCCGCGATGCCTCCGACACCACCGTGGGTGTGCTCGAGGTCGGGGAAGAGCTCGCGTAGTGACTTCGTGTCAACTTTTCCTATCTTTGTCCGATTTCTTAGCTCACATAGATTTAAATTCATTGATAATATTGCTTCTTCTCTTCTATTATGTGTAACATCCCAGATGTTAGTAAGCAATTAAAATTATAATCAAGTTC
>CM041632.1:5379501-5424684 GCA_023333625.1 Bothriochloa decipiens
GAGAAGCTTGTCCAGCATTGGTTGAGGTGGTTTGGCCATGTCCAAAGAAGACCTCCAGAGGCACCAGTGCATTATAAAGTTCTAAGTCAAGATAATAATGTGAGGAGAGACAGAGGAAGGCCAAAGTTGACATAGGAGGAGACAATAAAAAGAAATTTAAAAGAATAGGATATACCTAGAGATCTGTGTCTGAATAGGAATGTTTAAAAATTAGCTATCGACGTGTCTGAACCGTGACCGAGTGTGGTTTGTTGGGTCTCAAATCTAGCCTACCCCAACTTGCTTGGAACTGATAGGCTTAGTTATTGTTGTTGTTGTATGGATATGCAGCCTTTTAAATGAGAAGGCATCGTTACAACTTAGAAAAAACCAACGACTTTGTATTGAGGAAAATACCAGTGTTCAAAATGATCATGCAAAGTTCACACTTGGTAAATTATCTCAATCTATCAGTCAAACGTGCGACCAGTGCGAACGCAACACAACAATCCAGTTGCTCTTCCATGCCCCACCTCCAGATCGATTTGCATTTTGTCCTGAACAATTACAACTGAAATATGCCGCCCAGCCATGTTCACCAATGTCTTTCTTCATGTCGTGTTACTTCTGGAATTGAATGCTGTAAGAACCAGTGTTTGGATCTTTGACGGCTTTGAAATTGTCAACACTCATTCCAAAGCGCCCCAGCACAGAGTTCCCCAGATCTTTTAGCTTTCCTGCAAATGATAACATTGGGTCCATTAGTAGCAAAAAGGAAAATGATGCACCAAGAAAACACGTCTGCTACTTTATCACTAGTCACAACGGTACACGAGATTATCAGCAAAAAAAAAACCCAAACGAATCCTGATAACAAAAGGAAGGCATTGGAATTAATTTTGTTCAGTGGTAAGCTTTATGAGCAACGTAAAACTTTGGCATTTTCCTTGCACACAATGCATTCTAACTCCTAAGCACTTCTAGCAAGAAAAGACATTTTACAGAAGACGTGTCTACAGCTTTCCACAATGACATCACAAATACTTGAAGAAAAAAGGCAACACATTACCAATCATTTCTTCCTTCATCTTTTCCCTCTTCTCAGCTGCCAGGGGCTCAAGTCGGAAAAGAGACCTCGTGGCTTGTTGATTCGAAGGATCCATTTCAACAACCTTTTTCATATCTATGAGCAGCGATCAATTGACAGCAATCAGAGTAATGATGCATAAATATGTGAAAGGCGATAACATGCAATTGACACATAAAAACACATAAGAGGACATCTAACCGGCAATAGCTTCATCATAGTGTTCAAGCTTTTCATGCGCTTCTGCCCTCCGAAGCAAGGCTTTCAGGTATGTTGGGTTGAGTTCAAGTGCTTTTGTGCATTCTTTAATCGTCTCATCATGTTTTCCCTAATAACACAAAAGTCAGCATTGGGGTCTGCTTATAATGAGACAAAATATCTTTATTCAACAGATGTGGTGATCCAAGAAAATAACAAAGATATTAAAGGTGAATAGTACAATACATTTGAAAGTATGAAACTAGACTAAACAAGTGCAAATATTTAGCAAAACTAGAAGAAAAGATTTCGACTATCAAGACACCAGGTGGAACAGCTCAGAGTTTAGCAAGTTCAGGCAGCACATTCAAAACAGTGTTTGCTACCAAACTTAAACAGAGCCCAAGGGCAAGTCCTCTCAGGTTAAAACAGTAAATGATATCAATCAGGGGATAAGAGTAGTTGTAGCAGGCCAGTGGGTACCATCTGTATGAAAAATACATAAACGCACTGCACTAAATGTGCTCTGCCCTCCAAAGCTATTACAATCACAAAAATGTCTTACCAATTTCAGGAAGCACACAGCACGATTTGAATGGCATGCGGCGCATATATCCTCAGAAGATTCCAGCTCAGCAGCAATTTGCAATGCCATTTCATATTGAGATAATGCTTCCTCATATCGCCCAGCACCAAAAAGCTTGTTTCCTTCTGCTTTTGCATCATTTGCTTGGCTTCTAGCTTTCTACAGCAAGTAGGAGTACTCATTTACCAGAGTGCAATAAATCTCCCCAGAAAGGATGCTAGATAATTTGAGCCCAAACTAACAAATAATTTAACAGTAATAATGAGCTCCAAGCAATAGCCTCCAAGAGGTTGTAAGATGATAATGAATTGAATTGCTGTCTATATCAGGCACTGGCACTTACTGCCGGCACAATTATATACAAGACTCAACATCTGATTGTTTGGGCTCATTCATTCGTACCTAGTCTTGCCGCCAAAATTAGCTATTTTACAGATAAGATATGCTTTATCATTAGTGAAATTTTGAAGACAAGTCTTTTCAAAACCACATTGGCCACATCAACTTTGTATGTTTCATATGCATATGCATAGTTTTCTAGCAGAAGAGTTTGGTCTTGTTCGGAAGGTAGAAAAGCCGGCAGATTTCGGTAGATTCAATAGTGGTTTGTGAGGAGAAATAAGCCGAAATCTGCCAACATTTCTATCTGCTGAACAGGACCTTTGCCTTTACTGCATTCATTCATCGTACCTATTGATAACCAAACCAGACACCTAATCAGTATCCATTCTAATTGAGCATGGTACGAAGCTCAGATATTGTAGTATCATATATATGAACAAAAGCAGCATTGTTTCTTCACCAGCTAATCTGAAGGAGTTGTCAAATTAGAGAATGTATATGACGTCTGAACAATGGAATATAGCCAGTCAGCTACTAAGTACTAAACATAGCGCCATCCTACAGCTATTCATAACAAACAGGGGCGGTTATTGGGGGTCCATCACTACCCACAATCAAATCTAGAAACGAAACTACTAGCTGTTCCAACTCTAAGCACGAATCAAGCGATCAATCCTACAACCTAGTTCAGACACCAAGCAATTGAACCCCAGATTCGTGCATCGCAATCAGCAACCGTGAGGGGAAATGCGACAAGGACGCGGGGGCGGTCATGGCACTACCTCTCGCAGCTGCTCGTCGGTGAGCGCGTCCTCGAAGGCCTCCTCCTCCTCTTCTTCCGCCGCCCTCGACGCCTCCCCGCCAGCGGCGTCCGCCTCCTCCTCGGGCGCCGCTGAAGACGAGGGGCGCGCTGCCTCCCCGCCGGCCGCCGCGGCCGCCTGCTCCTCCGCCGACGGCGAGGAGGGGCGCGGCGGCTCCTCGGGCTCCAGCTCGATCACTACCATGTCGTGCCCACGATGGGATTCGCGAACTCGCTGGGGAAGTCTTCTCGGAGACGTGCGTAGAGGAGGGGGTACCGAGACCGAATGGATCGGCGACTGCGGGGTTTGTGGGCTTCTGGGACTTGCTCGGAGGATTCTGGAAGCGGGGCACGATTCGCACAAATTGTCCAGTGAGGGGCGTTTGGAACAAAGTTTTTTTTTTATATTGCAAATAAAAGGAACAAAAAAAATTTTCGAAGGAAAGGAAAATTGTTGAGTAGGAATCTTCTGAATCAAAAACAAAAAAAAGAAGAAGTTAAATGAGGCCTTCTGGATTGCGAGAAAAATTCTGTTTTCTGCATTTTTCCTTTGAAGATGAATTTATTCCTCAAAATTCCTGACCCAGATAATCTAGTTTTTTTTTTAAATGTTGTTTGCCCTTTGCTACCCACCAAAGATTCCGATGACTTGTTTGGATCCTTGGAATTAAAATTCATTCTAAGAATTATAGTCTAGACACATACAGATTATGCGTTCCTTGACGGTTGGTATTTTTTCAGTACGGGATAGTCTAGACACATACAGAGTATGCGTTCCTTGACGGTTGGTATTTTTTCAGTACGGGATTAAGCTTGAACCGGGAATTTCGGCCAGTACCATGACAGATTTGATAAACTTGCCAACCCCTGTGTTTGGAACTTTGGATATGCTAAAAATTAACATACCAATTATTGACAATTTCTAACATACTTATCAGCAAATGCATGTTTGATCCAATAATACTAGTTTTTTTGTTGCCAACTGTTACAGTACACTGTTTTGGAACTTTCGATATTGTTTGATCCAATATTATCAGTTTGTTATAAACAAGCCTGATTTAAATTTCCCGAAATTAAACATTTCCGCTTATACTGACAATTCAATGGGTCGAACTGAAAGGGAGATCCTCTGCGAATATCACAGCTCACACGCCACGGCTGGTAGAAGATGAAGAACAAAGCCACAAAGGCATATCCAAGCATGGCAAGCGTGCAATGCAATGCAATTAACAACTGCTAGCTTACGCATAGCTCCTTGAATATACCATAACCCGGTGCATATGCCACACCGTATATTACATTACATTACAAGCACAAACTTTGATATCACACGCCTAATCTTACTTTGTCGCGCACACGCGCTGCTATACTTTATTCTAGTGTGTATATATCGTCTCTGATCGAGACCGGCACAATCAAACTGTCATCAGTACAACCCAATCGATAATAGTACAAGCAAACAGTAGTATGTATGTCATCCTGGCAACGTATACTTACGTGCCAGCTGCTGCTGTGTGTGGTACGAGAGCGACGCCGAGATGGATCGGATCAGTCTGTCAATAGGAGGAGGTGTCCCTGGAGATGAGCGCGCGGCGGGGCTTGCGCACCGGATTGGGCGAGTTCTTGATGGGGAAGGACGCCTCCATGGCGATGCCGCAGAGGCTGCCGTTGCCGTTGCCGCGCTGCATCCGGATGTAGCCGCCCTCGCCCCAGGAGGGTCCCCACGAGTTCTTGACGATCCAGTAGGGGATGCCGTCGTCGCTGACGCCGTAGCCGACCGCCGCGACGCCGTGGTCCAGGTCCGTGCCGCAGTCGCCGGTGAACACGCCCTCCGAGTAGAACTGGAACGCCTGGCCGCCCGCGTCGATGGCCACGGACACCGGCTGGTTCGCCACGGCCTTGGCCAGCGCGTCCTCGTCGCCGGTCGGCACCATCTGGTGGCCGTCGACCGACACGATCTGCCCGCGCCGGGCACGCACGCTGTCGCAGGTGCCGTTGGAGGCGTGGTACGGGTACGCGGACTCGGTGGTGATGCCGCCGTACGACTTGATGAACTCGAAGGCGTTCTCCATGAGCCCGCCTTGGCACCCGTTCTCGTCCGTGTCGCAGTCGACCAGCTCCTGCTCCGATAGGGACACCAGGCTCCCCGTCCGGATCGCGTTGATGCCCTCCACGGACACCACCGTGGAGAAAGCCCAGCAGCTGCCGCATTTGCCCTGGTCCTTGACGGCGGTCACCGCGCCCTCCTGGCGCCAGTCCACGGACTGCGGCAGGTCGGTGACATCGTTGTACATGAACCCCGGCACGGCCCGCGCCCGGGACTCCGCCCGGCGGAGGGCGTTGATGCGGGAGTCGGCGAACGTGGAGCGGAACTCCTCCCGGCCCATGTCGCCGAAGCGGTTCAGGCGGAGGCGGTAGGGCCGGTCGCCGCGCTTGTTGTGCGCGTGGATGAAGCGCACGTTCTCCTTGAAGGTCCCGAACCGGCGCCCCTTCTCGCCGTGGTGCCGGTGCACATGGTGGTGCCTCTGCCACCGCTCGTACAGGTCCCACAGCGCCTCGTCCGACGCCAGGTCCCGCTCGTCGAACTCCATAGCGCGGCACAGCTCCACCGCCGACACGGCCACCAGGGCCACAAGGAGGAGCGTCTTCGCGAGCTGCGCCATCCTGCAAGTGCTTGCAACCTACTAGCTTGCTGGCTGTGCTAGCAGCGACTGGGGAGCTCGATCACTCGGCTGTTGGAGTGTGGGCTGATGGGTTGGGACGAGCAGGGAGGAGCTGTATTTATAGCGCGGAGCGGCGGGCGAGAGGGGCCTTGCCGCCGTTGCCTTTGCGGCGGGAACGATTTGATTTGAATTGATGGCGGTAACAGAAAGCGGGGGGAGATGGTGTCAGATTCAGCTCGGGAGTTGAGGCCGAGACCGGCCGATGGCTGCGGCTGTGCGGCAGCAAGTTGGCGGCTACCTCGGCTGGGCTCTTGACTCTTGGGCTGCCCGTTGGAGGCGTCGAAGATTCAGGCTAGATTCATCCGCGTCTCCTTCCATGGATCGTTCGCGTCCGGTGCCTTCGTGGTGGGGGCGGCCGACCGGGGCCGGCCGTATTGATATGTGTGCAGCAGTTTTATGGATGCTACTCGGTAGCCATGGTGTGATGGCCGTCGTCGAGGAGATCACTGATGAGAGGCGGCGTTAATGGCGGTGGTCGCTGAGGCCGAGGAGCTACGAGTACTATGAATCTATGGTGGCAAGTCGGTTGCGAAAAGGATTCTGGGCGTTGTGACTGCGGTACAGGGACAAGATTGCGTTCCCATGCTCTACAGATTCTTGGACGTTTTCACGCATTCTTAGGAGAACTGAATAATGAATACTAGTACAAGTTACGTGTAGAGTGTAGTTTTTACCCAGGTGCACAGCAACACACAGGACGCAACTCTCAAGAGCTGGGTTGAAAAAAAAAAAAATCACAGTGACCGCAAGTGGTGAGTGGTGACGCCTTGTTCTGAAATCTTCATTGCTGATTCATGCATAGCCCCAGCGCAGTGCTAACGATTGGGCAGAAACCTTCGAGAGGTCAAGTCGTTGTGCTTGAACAGAAATACCGGAAAGGGGAAAACGAACCCGTCAGAAGTGCGTGTCCAGCTTCACGGGGCCTCCGTACCAGTTTTGTGGGTTGGTCAGCAGATGTTCTCCTGTGGGATCTCCAGCATGACGCTGACGTACCACGGCACCAGCCACGAGGAGGGCAATCTCAAGCCTTGATAGCAACATGCCCAAGCCGGTAGGCGGCAGCTAACAGCAAAAACAGATCTACAGCCGCAAACGAACCCTTGCCATGTTCACGTGGCAACAGACAATCTTTAGAATTAGCCAAGCGAAAATCTGGGATCAAACAGAAAAGTAGCACCAAGGCAAAAGGACTAGACAGATCTTGTGCTTACCATAATTAAAACATCATCCAGCAAAAGGTCAACGAACGACAGGCAACTGTATCCGCCTGTTTACCAGGTACAGGGCTACGGGCAACGCAAACTATATGAGAATTAGTTAATGTCTTAATGATAACCAAATTACCGACAGGGATCAACCTAATTGTGGGCTCATTAGAACCCAATTAACTAGCAACTAATGGAATTGTGAGCAGAGACCACCATGGGTTTTGGGAGCTACGGGAATGTACAAACTGTCTTCTATTCCTTCCACGACTACTGTAAGTTACTGCTGCTTTGCCTCACTTATTTGCCTTCTCTTTCTTCGCTGGCATGCCAGCATGGCCTGTCCTGCGCTTGTGGCGGCTGAAATCAGAGACGAACCTGAATGTCTGCCCGCACTCTGGTTCAGGGCAAACATAGGGCCTGTCGCCCGTGTGAACCCTCATGTGCTCTGTCCTAGCCCATGGCCACTTGAACGCCATGCTGCAGTCCTTCCACGGGCATTTCAGTGGACGGTCATCGGTGTGAACCTTGCGGTGCTGTAGAAGATACTTGTGTGAGAAGAACTTCCTGCAACAGCCCTTCTCTGGGCATATATCATTCTTATGCAGAGACAGTGCCTGTTTTGTGCCAAAACTCATGGAACAGCCTTCAATGTCGCATGCATACTCTTCCTTGTGCTTTGGAGAACTTGGGGGAGCCTTTCCCCTGTACCTAGATTTCTCCATTTGCTGCTTTTCTTCTATTTTAGTACCCTTAGGTAAAGACAGCCGCAGTTTAGTGATAGAACATCCCTCACCATCATATGGCTGCTCTTCTTCATCCTTCTGAGAAGTTGGACTAGGAGCCTTTCGCTTTTCTGCTCTAGTTTCATTTGTTTTCTTCTTCGCGTCAACTTTAGTCTTTTGCCTTGGTGTTCTTGCTCTTGAACGTCCAGCGGGTTTATCTTTGCCGTCTTCAACCTTCGACTTTGGACCGTTAGCTAAGCCGTGATCCTCTTCTTCCATCTTTGATTTCAACATGCTTTTCCTATTTGCAATCCTAGAGCTACTGCAGACTACCATCCCAACTGGTGCAGGGAAGGAGGCTTGTGAAGGACCTTTTATTGCTTCTGAGACCTTTTCAGTATGTTTGAGCTTCTTGGTATTTGCTTTCTCCACATGTTCTTTCTCCTTCTTGCTTGCTTTTTCTATAACTGTTCTGCTCTGTATCTTCTGTGTGGAGGCTTCGGCGATACCCTCTAATGATTTGGATTTATCTTCAGTAAATTTTGGCTTCTTCGCATTGGCTTTCTCCAATGATTCTTTCTCCCTCTTGCTTGTTTTTCCTTCAATTGTTCTGCTGCTACTCTTTCTTGTGGAGGCTGCCTCTCTACTAGAATCTTCAACAGGTTCAGCATTGGATTTCTGATCAGAAGGAAAGGTCTCATCGACTTCTTCTGGCTCATGAATTTTTATTCTTTCAGCCAGGTATGGATGGACCTGGTTTGACATCCATGCTTTCCCACACCACCTGCCAACCAAGACTATTTTCTTGGCCCTGCCTTGCCTTCTGGAATAAGTCTTCAGCTTTACTGGTAAGTCATTGGGAGAACCGTAGCCAAATGCCTCATAGATAACTCTATTATATGGCACTTGTTTGTTGTATAAAGGAGACTTGGCAAGATTAGCACTATAGTAAAGATTAATGCCCAGTTTTACAGCCCAATCACTATTTGTTGGTATTGCTTCCTCATCCTTCACAACTTCCTGTATCTTCTCCTTATCCTCCATAGTGGCCTCTTTGAAAAGAATATCCTTCCAATCATACTCAAATTCCATTTCTTTAGCCAGCAATCTCGCTTCCACTTCTATTCTGGGATATTCTGTACAAATGATAACAGATATGTCATTCAAGGTTTTGATAACCTAGGAAACAGCGATTGTTATTTGGTGTTATTATGATCTGGAGCAATGGAGGTCTGAACCTACTTATTCTCACTTCACCAAAGCTAATGGAAGTATAATGTGTCCACAAATCAGAAAGAATGATAATGTAGAACAATATGTACAATGGTACATGTGTTAATGTATTCAAAGTGTAATAGTTTGGTCAATTATGAACTCATGCATTCTTGAAGACCATGAAGCAAAAAAATGGATGACAAAAAGGAACATATTGTATTGCATTAAAAAAAAGGGCAACGATTGAACAAGCCTGTGACTGACCTGGACGGCATAAAAGAAAAATATCAGCACCACCAATAGCTTGAAGTTGCTTCTCAACCCCAATAGCATGTTCAAGACAAAATACATGCATTCTTGATAAATCCTTATCAGGTTTCACAACTGATGTATCTAAGTTGTTCACCATAGTCATAGAGCCTCTGTTGCTGTCCATACAGATTGTGGCACTGTTATGGTTAACATGATAATCCGTGGCACAAGGGCTCTCTGTTGATGTCTTGTTTGAGCTTGATGGTTCACACTGAACCTTCTTATGCGTTTCTGAATATATATCTTTTGGTTGAAAACCTTCAGAAAGCACCATCTTAAGTAGATCCTTGTTTCTAGTGCGAACACCTTTTGGTCCATTCAAGGTGTTTGAGTTACCAATACACTTCGATTTCTGGGAAGTTGGTCCTTGTTGGCTTTCTTTACTACTTGAGGACACTTTTATTCCATCACAATCACCATTATTTGAAGTATTGGATTGTGATTCAACTGTGTGATTTATTGATTCGTTGGAGACATTAGGGACCTGATTTTTTTTGTTCATAACATCTTCATCAGAATCTGATGGATCTCCATAAGCTGATGCCAAAAGATCAAGAGCAGAACGCCCATTGAGAGTATTGCCATTCATTTCAGAATTTGATCCTGCATGTTGATTAAAATTACATACATTCATCAGATGGATTTATGCCATGAACCAAAAGATGCTAAGATGAAATTGCAATTTGAAATATGAAATAAACTATAAAGTTCAACTACTACTACAATAGGAACACTGCAACTTCCACAGGCTCCTGCATTTCTGGCTGTGTGTCTATGATGGCCAAATGCATGCAGCAGACATACTAATATCACAGGAAGAGGAACAGAACATATGATACACATCATAAAGACATAAACTATTCAATTCCATGACAAGAAAATGATCAGAACTAAAACACCAGAGGTTGAACTAAATGTCATCCAGAATGCACCAATGGGAGAAGAATTAATACACCATGTGTCCAGTGTCAATTGAAAGAGTATGACTTACGTAAAATTCCACCAGTTGTCCTCCCACCTTGTAATGCATCTGTCAAATGATGTTCTCCAGAACTAGCAAGTCGATCATTGATCAAACTAGAATCAGCAGTCATCAACCATTTTGCTGCACATTCCCTTGGTTTGATCACTGCCACACATGAAAAACTCAAAATCCCGCAAGTAACACAGGATAATAAACCCTGGTCTAAAAGCCCAGCAGCACTGTTCATATCCCCCTTGTTACTTCCTACATTATGTGTGTATGATGAGCCAGACACGTTTGCACAGTCATGCATGCACGTTGTAGGTGGAACTGTCTTTCCCGAGCAGACTGACAATGAAATTTTGTTGGATGGCAATAATTCTCGGTTCTTGTCAGCCCCATCCATTGGTAAGCGTCTTGAGTCTTTTGGAGCTTCTGTCTTACTGCACTGGTCATGCGATATCCTGGAATCAGTTGCTGACCGAAATTTTGAGAGAAAAGTTGAGAGTGGAGAGCCCTCATTGTAATTGACTGGAAGAATAATGAAAGGAGACCCATCACTCAGAAAATGAGCAAGCAGTTTATTGTCTTCAATAACATTTTGCACAAATATCTTTTTGATCATTTGGTCCCCTTTGCTTTTCTTCTTCTCCTTCAATCTACAGCTTCGCGGTTCCATAGCTCCATTTGATGGATCATCCCTAGAAATGTACAAGTTTAAATCAAATCAAATAAAAAGGGTCCAGACACAAATGTAATGAGACACAAATGTAATGAGAGACTTCTTGCAGCAAAGAAGGACCTAGAAAAGAATGCAACTCCAGTAACAGATACATGGTTACTGTAATATAATAAAGCAGAAAATCTTATGCAAATAATTGCCTCATATTGCAGAAACTCAAATGGAGATATCAGACATGGACACCACTGAGAATAGAGCCTTATGTAAGTAACTAATCAGATGGAAGTTCTTTATAGCACACCTATTACTGTTATTGATAAATGATGGAAGTTGAACCCATGAAAAGACAAGCACTACAGCCAACATGGGAAATGAAACCTGTTATTTCTTTTTTTCCTTTTTTAAAAAAAAATCAGTTTTCCCTTCTTTTTTGTTTCCCGTAACAGGATGCAGCAGGCCAAAAACTATCTCACAGGAAAAAAAAATTATCTGCACTATGAAGCATGCAAAATGTGATGAATACCTCAAACACAATGACAGTGCAAGTTCATAGAGCAATTGATAGTGCGAAACAATGGGAGGACGATTGATGGAAGCTCTCCGGACTGCTGCCTCTTTTGCAACTCTCAACCATTCAGGAGTGGCTATATTTGACGCCTCTCCACAATTGAACCCTGCCATATACAAGAAAACTTCCTCACAAGCTGATCGGAAGAACTAACCACAATAGACAGCAAAGCAGTAACCAAATAACAACCTAAGCTTAATTT
This sequence comes from Bothriochloa decipiens, assembly GCA_023333625.1. Classification (NCBI taxonomy): domain Eukaryota; kingdom Viridiplantae; phylum Streptophyta; class Magnoliopsida; order Poales; family Poaceae; genus Bothriochloa; species Bothriochloa decipiens. Next base: position 5,391,089 of record CM041632.1, read on the forward strand.
CCCAATAGCATGTGACAGAAGGAAATCCTAATGTGGCCATATGCTGATGCCCTGCTACATTTCAGCAAACTTGTACCTTGCATTTGCATACTACACACCAGTCTGGCAGTCTATATGGCATGGACTTACGAAGACTCAATGCAGAGTTGCATGACCAAAAGGTAAAAGGAAAAACTGAAGAACTTTACCAGAAAGGAAATAGTTCAATTTCTGAAGAATAAATAGTTTCCTTTTATTGGCAAACAAATGTTAAACCCGAGCGTAAATGTCCCTACACTTGTCCGTTCTAAAACTCAATGAGTCTGGAGATATGTCGTTGTCGTGTCGTTGTCGTTTTCTTTTCTTCCGTTACACCTTGTATCTGTTACACAACGTATCTACCAAATTTGAAAGTTTAAGCCAGAAAAAAAAAGGAGTTTTCTTTCCCGCCATACCATTCCTAATAAATCAGTCCATGTCACATGGAAATAAAAAATTTGCCAAACTACCTTACTGTTCAAGGCATTTCTACTTCCACAAATCTAGTCTAGTCTAGTGATAAAATGGGGTCACATTAAGACATTATTCGGGCAGCGGCGTAGTTGACTAAGCACTGAGTCAGAAAAAAGTAGAATATAATGACTTAATGAGCAGGCATTATGTTACATTGCTCTCTGCAACATAAAAAGGGAAGATTTTTATGGAGGCTAACCGCTCACCATGACTGAACCCACTGTGATACGCTCCGGGGAAAGTAACCACGAACTCCCCTGCATTCTGAACTAATCTGTTTCGACAGACAGAACCAACCAACAGTTCATCAACCACCGAAGGTATCAAAGAAAGTCATTTTCATTTGGTAAAGGAGAAGGAAGCAGTAGAAACACCTGCAGCAGGGGATCCCTGAATCCATGAGCACTTGAGGGGACATCACCGTCGTCTTATCACCCAGCATTGCAAAGGTTTCTGCAATTCCGAAATACAAAATCAAATGACAGTTACAACAGCAGAGAAGAGGGAAAACGATGCAATGCCAATGCGGGCGCCTCACCTAAGGGGTTCACCTCCCCGCCATAGCCATGGACGCGCACCACCTCCTCGAAGGCGAGCGCGGCGTCGCGCGGCACCGCGTACCACGTCTTGGGCGCCCCGTAATGCATGTAGTTGAGGCTGTGCAGGTCGTGGTCCTCGACGTGCCAGGCGAACCAGCTGAACATCATGCCGACGTAGAGCATCGGCGACGTGACCCCGGGCACCTCCTCCCTGACGAAGCGCAGCAGCGAGGCGGGGCTCCTGGCGACGCCGCGCATGTTCCACGCCGTCTCGCCCACGTGCGCCGCGGGCTGCTGCGTCGGGCGCGCGGCGGCGGCGGCGGCGAACCCGGAGCCGCGCATGTCGCTGGCGTACTCCACGACGACGGGTCGGTCCGCCGACGCGCGCCAGAAGAGCGCCTCCACGTCGAGCGGCGAGAGCTGTTTGGAGGCCGGGACGCCCAGGCGCGCGAGCAGGGCCTTCCGGGAGGCGCCGGCCTTGGCCTCGAACTTGGGGAGCGTGTAGCGGTGGGAGGAGAGCCAGACGGGCTTGAGCCCCGGGCGCGGGCGGCGCGGGCAGAGGCCCAGCTGCTGGTGCCGGGTGGGGAATGTCGGGGCGGGGTCGTCCGGGTGGAGCGCGGCGAAGGAGCGGGAGAGGTTGCCGAGCGTGGCCCGCTTGGGCGACGGCGGGAGCGGCGGCACGATCTTGCAGATGCCGAAGGGCGCCGCGGCGGGCTCGATCTTGAGGAGGTACGCGATGGGGTCGGCGAACTCGGCCGCCGTGGGCCGGAACTCGGGCGCCACTGGGAGGGACCTCAGCCACGGGGGCACCGCCTCGCCTTGGGAGGAGGAGGAGGACGCCATGGTGAGGCGGCAGGCGGTGCTTGGACGCGCGGGGATCGATCTCGCGGGCGGCGCTAATCGCGCATTTGGTTGGAGCAGAGGAGAGCAGAGCGGAGGAGCAGAGGACAGCCTGCGGGAATTGGGAAGGGAACGGAGTGTCTCGTACCGGAGAAGGCGAGGGGGAGGGAGCGTGCCCGATTTGCAGCAACCGCTGGCGCTGCTTCAGTTGCTGATGGCGCTCCTGGAAGGGAAACGGTGCCGGCCGCGGGCTGCGGCGCTCTCGCTGGTACACGGCAGGCGGCAGCGGCGCAGCGGGACGGTTCCGGGTTCTCCGCTCACAGAGAGCGATTTTTGTGTGTGTATGTTGTTTTTTTTTTGGATGTGAGTATATCATTTTTTTTTGCGGTTTTTGGTGCGTGTATTGGACTTGGACCCCCCGGCTTACGTGGCGTACGCTTGTGTATGTCAATGGTAGCTAATGATTGATTTGAGGGTGTGATCTCTGGTGCAGTGATGGAAAATGTTAACGCGCGCCTTTACTAACAATTTTCTTGTTCTCTGTTATAGTAGATTTTGGATTTCTTCATTTTCTTCTCTAGATCTGGTTTTATGCATTCCCTCTGCCCACCCCGCCCGCCCCTTCCCCCAACCCCAAAAAAAAAAAGAAATATCACTGACGAGAAATCAAATAAATCTAAATTTGTATATATTTAAATAAGTTTAGCATAAGAAAACATTCTACAAGCAATATAATTATACTTATATTTATACATATTTTCGAACTCATAACTGTTTGAAATCTTAGGACGTGAGACTAATATTATTTATTTTTGGGAAGATTTAGAGTCAAATTTGAAACCTATTTTATAGATAAAAGACATTGTCCGGCTTTATAAAAAGCTTAACGAGGATAACAGGTTTGGCTGGGGTTACCATCTTTACATCACAGCACACACTCGTCACCAGAGTACTTCTACCTCTAGAGCTGCTGAAGAAAACTTAACGAGTCTTAACTCTACTACTATCGCGATTAACAAGCCTAGTTCCCACAGCACAATCTGCTGGGAGCAACAAAGGAAAAGACATGCTAGATACTTGCATCATCAGCAACCTGTAAGCACCCAAGCCTTGATTTACACCGTAGCATTGGCTGCTAGGAGGTACATTATTTCATCGGCCACTGGCTTTATCTTGGGCTTCAGCAACGGACTCCAAGTCTTCACTAGCAAGATTGTCTTGTGGATGAGTGCTGAAGGAGATAACATCAACTTTTCGTTGAACACAACATCATTCCTTGTCTTTTAAAGGGTCCACATTGCACCTGCACAAATATATAGTGTCACCATCTGCTTAATACCACTGCATTTGTCTAGTATCTCTACAAAAAGAGCTTCATAGCTTATTGGTGATACAGTCCACCCCAGGCAGTCTCTAAGAAAAGCCCAGAGAAAGATTTTCTAGCGAATTGATTGAAAGTGCTGAGATGATAGTTTGTTGGGTTGATAACTTTTGATATGTTCAGACTAATGTTTTTTTTTTGAGGGAATGTTTAGACTAAAGTTAGGTGAGGACAATCTTATCATTGCAAGATTTAATTTAAGGAGACATCATGGGAAACGGAGGGGAAAATGGACCGTTATCGTTTTAACATTCATGTTATGGAGTATAACACACACACTGTACACAACAAAATCATTGTATGCTAAAAGAGTTGTGTAGGTAGGACTCAAGTTGTCATGCTCCTTTTTGTTATAGACTTGTAGATGCGAATTAAAGAGCTGATTATAAAGAAGGATGACAGTTTGGTATAGCGGTGAACCAGTCCAAAAACTTAGGTTGGATGTCGGAAATGTGGTATTATTGATATAATAGCACCATAATATTTATATTTTTGAAAAAAAATAAGGACACAACTAGTGTGTATTAAGTTTAAATGTAAAATTAAAATATAATATATAATATCAAAACTACATTATCATCACATGCCGAAAGTAGCATTTGCAAGGGATTTTATACTACCTTCTACACTAGTGTAGCCAAATTGCATAATGAACTTCCTGTTCATACTTTCACCACTTGAGCAGAAGTGTGCAACATCAACAAAACTAGTGATCTAGCGTCTAGCAGGCCTAGCTCGTAAAACAGAAGAGCAGAAAATATACTAACTAATAGTTAGCTAGCTAACTTTTCGCAAATTAATTTTTTAGTAACAATTAGCCATAGGCCGTAGCCAATGCAAACAACCCCTAGTCAACATTCCATCAGCTCAATGCGTCACCTCTAGTGCTCAGTTGCATCTTCCACAACTTTCAAGTGAGGATGGATCACAACCCACAAGTTGTACTTTATAATCAGAATTGCTTTGGTCAAGTTAGCTATTGTAACATTGTAGAGCACACAACTATCATTGATAAAAGTACATGCAAGTTTGATTTAGGAGCAAACTATTCCCCGTCTTTGTGCAAAGCCAACTCAGTAGCCATCATCATGTTGTTGTATTGTAGTCTGTTTGAACTAAAATCCGTAGATGGTAAAAAAAAAGATTATTTCCTACAAAAATTGCATGTTCTCTTAATCAAGTACTATCACCCTACAGCGTCAATCCGCCTTATTGCTAGCTGATTTGATACGTTGGAAAATAGTTTGTGTGTCGCTCAATGCAATGTTTTGTATTCGCGGTTACCTCGTAGCTCAATTATTGGATATGCGAACCATAACTCTAAAGTAGGAACCTATATGCATATAAGATATTGGACCCTAATAGTCCTCTACTGTATTAGCTACAATGATGTTTTTTAGGACCTTAGCCATGTTTTTTTCCTGTTTGATTATTTTTTTTCTGAAGTGTAGGTGAGATACTTTGGACACTGCTATGACTACTTGAAAAGCCAGAGGAAAAATCAAAAAAGAATACAAGCTTTAGGCGAGTACGTACAACGTTCACTCCTGATCGGACGAACGATACTGGTCGACCATTCCCCCTCCAAATCCAATTGACCGTTCCCCTTCCAATCCACCACACCAAAGCCTATAAAATTAAGTATAAACCCATCTAAAAAAACCAAAGCGTCCCCCTCCAATCCAAAAGAAGAACATACAGAAAAGAACAAAAAAATTAGATCCAAAATAGATTGGGGGCCATGGAGCCCCAGTTCTTGTGTCGCCGGATACAAGGCGACGAGCTCGTGGTCACCTTCGCTGGCGTATCGAGCGAGGTGTTTTACCGCAGTGGCCTGTATATCAATGGAGGTTTCTAGTGGCGCGTTGGCTTACACCGCTGTCAAGGAACTGTGGTGATTGGCGTGGGCTGCCTCAACATCGCATCGGAGGATATGGTGGTCATTCACCTGCACCTTCTCGACTTGCGTAGGAGTCCCCTAATTGCGCAGAAGATGGTGTGCAGGGTCGCCTATCCATGGAGACCTTACAGCGTTCAACTCCCAGCCGCCACCTTGCAGGTGCAGGGCCTTCTCCATCGAGACTCAATCTCCTTCTGTTTCAGCGGTTACCTCCTACAGCAGCCCCAGTCTAGCTCCAGCCTAGGCGTCCATTTGGGGCATCTGTTACAGTCCGGTGAGAGAACCGACGTGATCTTCAACATCGGCGAAGAGGACTTCCCTGCCCATCGATCTGTTATTCTAGCTAGATCGCCAGCCTTGTCGGCTCGGATACTAGACAAGGAGTCTGAGGTTCGAATCAATGAAGACATCGATCCCAAGATCTTTAGAGGTTTCTTGAAGTATCTGTACATGGATCGGCTACCCCGTGTGGAGGACATCATCGACAGTGGCGCTCCCAAGCAAGAAAGGCTAATCGCGGTTCAACGCCTCTTCATCTTGGCGGATAAGTTTGAGATGGACAAGATGAAGATACTTCTTGAAGAAAAGATGCTCTCTGAACTCGATACCAGCACGGCTGTAGCAATCTTGACCTTCGCCCAAGAGCACCATCGCCGGAAGCTTCTGGAGGACTGCTGCCGCACCATAGTGTCTGAGGGATGGCTGCACGATGTTGCCCAATCTGAATCTTTCTCCCATCTGAAGGCCTCCGACTACCCGGCGATGGCAGTAGATTCACTCTTGCTTGAGGCAGGCCAAGCTTTAAAGCGACCAAAAATCATCTGACTTCACCAAAGAGCATAGGTGGCGGAAATTTCTAGAGGACTTCTTCTGCGTCGTCGTGTCTGAGCTCTGAGGTATGGCCAAGAGAACTGTAAACTGCTGGTAGGAAAGAATGATATGTTTTTGTTTCTGTTTCTCTTTCAAATCTCATGGCTTCCCTCTTTTCTGTCTTGGAAAAAGAGGCAAGATTTCAATTAACAAGCCAGATTGGATGTTTTGATCCCTGAAAGCATATACTATAAAAAGGAAGGCAGGTGGGAATTTGATTCCTGAAAACTGTTCCTAACATACTCCTAGTTGTTTAGTAGTAAAGAGCTCATGATGATTTGGACCTAGTGTTTATATTTTAATGGTTTCTTATATTGAATTGGACTTCATTTATGTTTTCATCTGAAATTTTTAACTCTCTAAGTGTGAGATGTGAATCTGAACAGTAGCATGTTGCAAAAAAACTTCACTGACCAAAGATGTCATGGAACAAAAGAACTTTTTCTTTAACAAGGAGTTGCAGGTGTTCTGCCTCATATAGTAGGAAAGCATAGTTTGACAAATATTTACAGAAAAGCAAATAATAGAAAGAAACTAAACTATTACATTTTCTGGTATAGGTCACTACATCTATAGCTAGTAGCAACATTTTGATGTCCTGGTTGATTATACTGGCAATTTGTAGAGTTGTAAGAGCAGTGTAATCAAATTTTCAGATGTCCAAATCGTGTTATACTGAGTTGTAGTTGTTTTGTCAAACCTTCTGTCCTTGCCTTCCACCATTGTTTGGGACCTGTGAGCATCTGGGTTATGTGCAAGCATATTTTGTTCAAACAGCCTTGCAACTTCACACCATCTTTGAAAAAAAGCAACCGGCAGATAGGTGTAGAGATGTTTCATCCGTGGTATGGCATAATGTGCAGATAGGGTTAGCCTGTCCTCCGCACTTGATAATATGATCTATAGTTAGGATCTTGTTTTGTAACAATAGCCATAGGAAGAATCTGCACTTTCGCTGCACTTTTGCTTTTCCATAATGAAAACCAGTGCTGCTCCTTTAGGGCTCCAATGAACTGAACTTTCTATGCTGACTTCGCAATGTAATTTCCATCCGTGTTGAATCTCCAAGAGATTTCATCTTCTCAATCATTGAGTTAGGCAGGAATTGTCTAATTTTTGTATCACTGGAGATCTGCTTCAGACCCCCCCATCCAAGCGTTCTGATGGAATCCTTTTTGTATTGATTTATTTTTGTGCCACGCTATTTTGTAGCAAAGAGGTGCAATCTCCTTGGGTGCCTGACCATTTAGCCAACGATCATGTCAAAAGGCTGACTATGAGATAATTGCAGGCCTTTGATACTCACTCTTCTTTAACTAACAGATTTTCATGGGCTGGTTAGTTCTAGTCTTCTAGATCTGAAGATATTCCTTGATGTGAAACAGTATGGTGGTTCTGATCAGTTCCATGTGAATGCAAGAGCTTGGTGTTGCATTGTTATGTCTTGGAACTATTAGTTTCTTCTTTGGTGTCACACTTGCCATTCTGTACATGTTTATTGAGAGCATTAATTAATCTATCTATATATAGATAATAACTTATAATATGGATGGAACCCACAAGTCTGCAAATCCTGCCCAGGTGTATATTAATAGAAAGTTGAGCTGAAGGATCAATTGCAGTCTTTAATTGATACTATATATTGTCTTAATTATGTGAAGGTTGTGTCGAAGGATCAGCCATAGTTCTTATATTAATCGATATACACGTAACGTGTTGATCGAAAGCCGGATAGTCGGATACCAATGGTTTTCTGCTATAATACTACACTAGCATAAAAACGACCTGTAATCAAAGTCAAGAGCTTGATATTGCATAGCTTCCATCCAATAAGCCCTAAAATAGTCACAAATACAGAGATGCTAGTGATAACAATCACTTTGTCGAGGAAAACATTGAACCAGTTCTTAAGATTAAGCATGGAAGTATATGATTGACGCACAGCATACGTCCTATACTGGGATCAGCAAACAGGAATGTCGCTGACAGAAAGCTTCGAAGAAGTCTATGAAGTACTAGTCCGTTCGGGTGGCGTAATCCTGGAACTAGAAGTTTTTTTTCGATAAAGGAAGCTTTTGATCAATACATTGAGTTAATACAAAGCCACCAAGGCAATTTCTGCCCTCTATCTAACATGAGGCACACAGCCAAATAAATAGAAGAAATCTGACACAATCTAATGACTATCAATTCATAAACTAGACCGCCAGCCATTTGTCTAAGAGAAAAAAATCCTTGAAGAACATATCAGTTTCAGCTTGGGTTAGCTGCCGCAGCTGCAGCTCTTCTTTAGAAATGTTGCCCACGGCATCCGGCGCCACGCTGTCGTGCCAGTGGCGGTCTTTATTAGTCCGGTTATCGGGAAACAATTCCAGTTTCAACTCAGGAGGCACAAAGGAATCTTCACTAACACCAAGTGCCCAATATGTAAAGCAGTAGCCAGCGGCGATGAGTCGTGAGGCGTCGACGCTCCGTTCCTCCTCAACTTAAGGAAATTGTGTCGACGCGTCCTGCATTACCGACGGTAGCATGAGGTCAGCTTCGGAAAAGCGTGTTTTTGGTTCAAGGGTTGGTGTGGGTTGAAGCGGGTTCGACCCACATCAACCCGTGTTTGGTTAAAAATGAAGGGGGTTGGGTTGAACCCGATAGGGAATATACCGTGAAGATGCAGGTCGAATGGATTCCTGAGAAAACCACAGACCACGCCGACCCACTTCCTCTTCCTGTGATTACCATCACCCCTCGTTAATGCGCCCGCGTTCACCTCTCCTCCGCGCGAAGCGAGGCCGACGCCAGGTTGCCGCTCGCCGCTCTCCCTCCCAGATCTGGCGGCTCCTAGGTCCTACGCCGCCTCCCAGGGTCTAGCGCCGCCGGCTCCCTCCCTCCTCTGTCTGTGGCAAGTCATCCCTCCTCGCCGCCCTTCTTCCTTCTGTCACGGTGGTTGCTTGGATCCAACGCTGCCCTACTCCGGAACCTCGACGCCATGGTCATCCCTCTCCTCCAGCCGGTCTCCATCCCCTGCAGCCAAGGACCAGCACCGCCTCCCAGGTTCAGCTAGCGCCGCCGGCTCCCTCCCCTGCAACCAAGGTAAGAAACCCTAGCATGTGGCTCATCTCAGTATTTCTTGGTACAAATATTGCAGCTCATGTCTGTGAACGAAGATATTTCATATTGTGTGGTCTAGACATTTTTACAGAACCAATGTCATGACTCCATTATTACTAGTTTAAGAATTATTCTAGTATTGTAGATGGATAAGAGGTTGAAGAAGATTGTAACTTTTGTTGTTGTTGCACACATATTATTGTCCATGATGGCCTTGATTATTCAGACTAGAAAACGCAAGCGTGGTGCAAGAAGGATTGGTATTACCTATGGGCCTATGGAGAAAAGGGATAGGATTAGACTAGATTATCTAAACAACAAAATTTAGAAGGATGATACAACTTATGTGAACATGTTAATACTTACCAGAGACAAGTACTTCCGGTTTTGCAAACTTTTTAGAGATCGTGGTTTACTAAAAGATACTATCCACCTATGTGTTGAGAAACAAGTGGGTATGTTTCTAAACACTGCGGGACATAACCTTAGAAAGAGGTTACTGGAGTAGAACCATGAAGGGGCGACATCATCAGCTAGTAGACCATCAGCTGCTGCTAGACCAAAGAAGAGGGCCAAGGTTATTGACATTGAGGACGAGGGGCTGATTTCTGTATTAAAAAGTAGGTGAGAACATTGCTGAAGCTATTAGAACTGCTGTCAAACCAGAAAATGAGGTACCAGCTGACCTATTTGAGATCCTAAATACCTTTCCTGGTTTCAATTTAGTGCACGTATCTGCATATCATCTTTATTTGTGCTCTAATTCTATTCTTGCTAGATCTTTCTGTAACTTGCCATATGAGAACCAGTTTCATTGGTTTACAATGTTCATCAATGACAAGCTTCTTAGAGCGTAGGGTGATGTAGGACAAGTGACATGTTGTTTTTGGTACTTGTGTAATGCCTAGAACTTATATTATGCATGGTTGAAACTTATGTAATGCGTTGAACTTGTATTATGTAAGGCTTAAAGTTATGTAATGCCTAATTAAGGCTTGAACTTGATGTGTAAGACTATCTTATTATTATAACTTTGGTTAACTCAAGAGAATTAGTGCATGTAATTTTGTACAATATGTCATTTTATGTTATTTTTCTATCATGGATATGCCTGTTAACTGAAGATATTTGTAATGTGTGGTAATCTCACCAAAAAGATGATCATATTCTCTGCCAACCCTCATCACTCGAACCAAACAAAAAATAGAACCACTCTAACCCAATATATCATGCAACCAAACATAAAATTAGGTTGGACTCATCTATGTAACTAAATAAGAGATGAGTTGATTTCAACCCGGAAAAGTGGGATGAACCCAATCCATTCCATTTGGTTCCCGGTCTGAACACATGCTTAGGTCGCCACGTCCCGCTTCCCGCTGCTAGAACCGCCCATCGGAGTCGCAACGACGAGCTGGTATGCCGGCCGCGCGTCCTCGACGGTGCTGGGGGCGCGCCGTGGTGCGCCACGAGCCCCGCCCGCGTCGCCGTCCGCAGTGCCCCGACCGCGCTTCTGGCCGCGTGGCGATGGCGATTCCGTCGTGCTGGCGGCTTCGGCGGCGAGATCCAAGAAGTCGTCCATGTTTTGGGATTCGAGGTCCAGTGGCCACTCAAAGCCGAAGAACGTGTCGCAACTGACGGCAAACATGTCACTGATGTCGCAAATGTCGTCGACGACCTCCATCAAGAACGCAGCGCCGTCGATGCTCTGGGCCTCTGGTGGGGTTGCGATGCTCGGGGTTGCTTTGCGATCGATATGGCAATGGGGTAGGGACATGCTCCACTTATATAGAGCAGGACTTGGCGGCTTCTTCCTTCCAGGAGTCCGACTCGAACTCGCGTCTCAACTCTCAAGGAAGACGCGTCTCCGACTCCGACTCTCCGAGGATCCGCCCAGTGCGCGGGCCATCGCCGCGTGCGATGCTGCGGGGGCAGGCCGGCAGGGTGGGCTGGTCGCGCCAACCTCGGTCGGGAGGCGTCGGTGGCGGACTGGCGGCGTGCCGGCGTTCCCGATTCCCATACTCGTTGATAGTGTCGTTTGTGGGGATCCCTGTACTAGTTCAGTTCATGTATAAAGAATCGAGCGTGTCTGTAATAAGTAGTGCAAGAAAGTAACAACCACATTTTCTCAACCATGCGTCCTTAACTAAAACTGTTCGCTCCAAAAATAGACGTGGAGACCACCAGCCTGCGGTTACCCTGAGTTCTTCCATAAATCTCCATCTCCTCTCACTCTCCTCTCCTCGGAGGAGCCAAGAACACAGCTAGCGGTCTGCCGAGAGTGCTAAAAATAACAATCGTGCAATTTCCCGGAGCCGGAGTAAAGATCTCCATCTGAGGTGCAGCCGTGCAGGGAAATTAAAGTCCCCGCTGGCGATTGTGACGGTGGCCGGCGGCGTGCTGGCGCCGGTGTTCATGCTGCTGTCGCGCCTCCAGCCCGTCGTCGACTTCTTCCGCCGCCTCTGCGACTGCCTCCGGCACCCTCAGCGCTGCCCTGCTAGGCCGGTCAGGGCGGCATGGAATAAGCCAGCAGCCACAGAGGAGTAGAGCAACAATCTGACTGCATCGGATTGTCTCCAGCCTCCAGGCTTTCAATATGTGCGTTTTTTTAGACAATGGATGAGGCGTTCAATATGTATGTACGTATGGAAGAGGCATATACCTTGTTTGGCTGTAGCACGTAGTTCCATGCTGGTTCTATGGTGTGGCATTTGGTTTTGTTTTGGATCAAAACAAACCGTTTCAAATGTTTTCTTCTTTGTTCTATCCAAAAGCACAGTTAGCTATTTAAGTAAGTAATCTTTGCACTGATAAGTATTGAGTACTCATGTATTTTTGTGGAAGATCCCTGAAGATCAAATCGTTTCTTGAAGATCAGATCAGATGTATTTTGGTGGAAGATCTCTAAAGACCATCATATCGTTTCTGGAAGATCACATGCTCCAACTCATGATGATTATGATTTATGACATCCATGAAGAAGGAGCTTTCACCGCGACAATCAGTTGTATTTCTTATGCGAACCCTCTGCCTTAATAATTTCTGTATTCCAGCAGCTCGTTAATCAGGTTCCAGCAGTTCTATGCGAAGAAAGAAAGACATGCTCTCATCACTGGTACCTAAAAATAAGACACGCCCATAAGAGGTTAACTGCATGTTGTTCCTTCTGAAAAGTACTCTTATGCTTAGTCGAAGAACTGATGAAGATTTCTGTTCGAAGCATTTGACACTCCTTGCAATTGTGGTTCACTTCATCATTTCTAATATTTTCACTGTATTTAGGGGAAAAAGATGAGCACGCAAAAGTTTTGCGCATTTTTGTATTAAGGTAAGGCATTTGACACAAGACTACAAGAGCATTCAAAAGCTTTCTGCTCAAAGCATACCAAAAACATGTTACATCAAACCTTTCATCATACTTAAAGCCAACACCCGTATGTTCGGCTTTCAAACGCTCTGGTTTCACAGCAATGCTATAACCATCGCAGCGTATTCAATCTGGAATCTTAATGTGCATATTTTCTAAATCTAAAAAAAATCTTCAATGTGAGTACGTATGAGGTATTTAAGAACAAAATTTGGGTTACAAGAACTTTACAACTGGTAGAAATTTTGACTATGTTACAACATGTAGTTAGCTTTACAAGCACTTTACCCCATGACCAGTATAGCACTCTGCCTGACATCAGCTGGACATCCTAAGCATCTCCGTGAGCATCAGAACAAGTGACGCTGCAGTGCTGCAGGCTCTCCACAATGTGCAGTACCAATAGCGACCATCAGCTTCGTATAAATGTTCAGACTTTTTCTGATGCAAATCTGTGCTAATTACCACCAGATCAGGAGGATGTCGCCTGGGAAGCAAGAAATGCAAAATATTTTGCTCGCTCTGCCTTGTAACGTTTTAGCTCTTTGATTGCCGCCAGCAGCACATGCAGGGAAACTGGTGCGAAAAATGGCTGCAGAAAGTATGGAGTTATCAATGTAGTACTGATTAACATGCACATTGATTTGGTGTATGATATACAATTGTCATCGCACCACTTATTTGATGAAATGAGTTGCAGATTGATAAGCTATAATCTGAGATTTTAAAATAGATGATTGACGAATCGAATGATGATAACTAGGTCCTTTTACTTTACTTTCAGGATTAAAGAAATTTACGAGTACCACCATAAAAGTTTGGAAAACTAACGAAGTCTGCAATAGTGTACTGACCATGTAAATGGCAAAATAGTGCTCTATTGAAGCATAACTGATTGACATAATGGATGGATGAAAAAAATGCATCCTCAGCCAATGCCCTGGCTCTTGTTGCAGATACTGTACATCAGCACAAATCTCAGCAAATGTCCGTAAAAGAGCAGGGACATTAAAGGAAATGAATTATCGTCAACTTGCCTGCTGAAGAGTCGCTTATTCCTAGAGTTGCATTCCCCTGAGCTAAATTTGCAGCTTCAAGAGAAAGCTCAACCTGGAAAAGAAAATAAAAATGGTTGGAACAAGTTTAAGCTCACTATTAACTGATCATATGCTATAATCAAAATTGTAACAATAAGATCAACCCATGCACAAATGTCTCAAGTACAAGTAAGATACAATAAAACAGCTTAAGCTCGCTATTAACTGATCATATGCTATAAACAAAATCGTAAACAATCAGATCAACCCATGCACAAGTGTTTTAAGTACAAGGTAAGATACAATAACACATGGGATACATATAAAATGCAGGTTCAGTGAAATATTTAAAATAAACATATTATCTGAATGTAACGTACTTCTGTTACTTTAAGTATGCATAACCAGAATACATATCAATGAGGTCTCATCTAGCAAGAGTGGTAGAAGGTAGAACCTGTTTTCCAATTTCATCCATGACAATCATTCTTGGGAGAGAGCGGACCTGGTAACATAATAACTTTAGTGATGCCTGCATGCAGATCAGCCTTTTGTATATCAATAGGCACTGGTTTCAAATAGGCCATACCAAACTGGATAGAGACTCCAATGTGGTGAGGCATGACAGCAGATTGGAACAAGCATGGTGACGATATAATAAATCTAACTCCCTGCAAGGGAAAAAGAGAGGAAGAAGTAAGAAACATAACCATTAGAGCTTTAGGTGTTCATTTCTTGAGGGGCAGGGACTTAGAATTTGGAAGGTTCAAAAATCAACCCTATGGGTCAACTAGAATTGTTTGTGGATGCATACCATCAAACATATGATTTGCAACTGTCAAAGTTGTGTTCATAATGAACTTCTAGAACATCTAGACATTAGGATCATCTACCTTTGATGAAGGCCCAGTTCACCCTGATCGATATTACACACAATGTTTAAAGGCTGAGATGGTCCCATTAATGTATTGAGTACCAGCAATGTGATGCAACTATAGAGTATTGATGGTTCGAGAATATGCAGAGTGTGGTAATCAGAATGATACTAATTATCACCAAATGCTGTTCCATGTGGCAATGAAAATGGGATAGAAATTACAGATGGTGCAATATTACCATAGAACAATGGATTTTGCACTGTGCTCAATATAGTAAGCCAGTTGAGAAAATATTTACCATTCTGTGAACCCCTTTTCACTAACTACAAATTTAGTAGGCACATCCATATCTTGTGAGAGATAAGATGGTTTTAGACCAAACAACTGCCTTAGTTGTCCAATGAAGATTTCAAGGGTCTCCATAAGTTCCTGTTTAATATAGGCATTTCAACAAATAATGCAATCACAAAGAAGGTATTTCGGGACTCAAAAGGGTGGCCTTTGCATATGAAAAGGCTAGGATATCAAAGAGGCAATAAAATGATAAAATCCACACACCTGAGATGACATTTTCTTCTGGGTACCATGAGTCTTCTTGGAACCAAGTGAACAGTCCGGTGGGTTCCAGATAAGAACACCTCCCCACAGCTATGTAACGGAATAATGATGTTAAGTAAATAGCAAGATGGGTAACATGTAGAAGTTTTTTTTTTTACAGCTAGGTATAATACCACTTACAGGGGATATAAATGCATTAGTTTTTGAAAGCCCACCATTATGAAGTTGCAAATATAATGGGCACTCCCTTGCAGATGAAATGTATCTGATGATTATTGAATAAATAGTTCAGCAGAGCATCCAGAAACATTTATACTTTAATAGCAAATCTTTACCTTGGTAACGGGTTGGGTTCTTAGGCTCTCATCAATTTTCAAAATAAGAAACAAACATCATGGACACATTATCTCTACCAGAAGTTTGACAAAGGAAAAATTATGATGTAATAGTAAAAAAAGGAAGGAAAATTTGTTGAAGAGAACAAATTATGTAACATAACGGTTTTGAAAATTTGAGTAAATTTTAATGTACAACAACAAAAAAAAAGCAGAGGTTAACAATCGAGTTTGGTCAAAGGAACATACACCACAAATTGAATAACTTTTGATCGTCCTGTAGCTGAAATTGATGTATCCAAGTGCCACTCATTTGAATTTACCTGTCAACGTCATATTTTTCGTGGAGTGATTAAATTTTGGATCACAGAGTTAATCACTATAGCTGCTTGTGGCAAGCTATCAATAGAATGTAGTACAATAAAGAGCAAACGACTTAGGAGTGTGGTACAAAACCTGAAAAGAAGTGATAAGATTATTAAACAAAAAGGAATATCAGCATTTTCATAAGAAATTGAAAAAGGTAGCTTATTTTAATGTAAATTAGCACCTGACTTTCTATATTGATTTCTGCAATTGGTCGCAGTGCCTCAACCACAGGATTCAATATCCTCTCACCAATCTTTTCAAAATCCCTGCACATAGAATGCCTAAATGTGAAAATTCCAACAGTGGCAGCAGCAAAGGAAAATAGGGTTCATTTTTGTAAGAAGCTAAACATAGCCTACAGAACATCTAACTGATGTAAATAAGAAATATACCATATCCTCATTGTCCAGATAGAGCAATGTTCAGCACAAGTACCTTATTGATGTCTAATATGTTGTACATCACTTGTACTTAAAACATCAATCATAAAAAAACCTCAAAAAAAAAGAATTTTTCTAGCAATTTGATATGGAAGGGAATATTAACACTACAGTAAACAAAAGCAGAATTAAAGAAGTATAGCAGAGTTGCGGGTTTTTCTTACCAATCATACACCCAATCACTTGGATCAGCATTCAACAAGCTAAAGGATAGGACAACATTTCCATCTGATCCAACTGGCATGAACTCCCTTTCCCAATGACTGCCTCACCCTCCTCAAAACCCGCATTCATGAAATACTTGGTAAATACCTTGCCAATAACTGAGACAGCCTTAACCTCGTCGGCCTTCCCAACCACCCAAGCATGCCGGTGCTTCCCAACGACAACCCTCATACCCTCTGCATCATCAACCTCCACAACCACAACAGTGTAAACCCGAGACCCATCCCCTCTGCCGCTGCCTTGTGGACTTGTGGGCCGGGACCGTTGCTGGGCTGTCTGCCAGGTGCTGGCCAGGTTGAAAACGGGCCGCAGATGTCATAGGTCGAGCCCGGAGATCTGATGGACTTTTTTTTTTTTTGACAGCAAAAGGCCTAAAGGCGATCAGAAATTGGCCCACGTGGTAAACGACGTTCCCATCAATAATGAAATGTCAGTGGTGACTTCAAGAATCTCCAGAGGTGCTCATAGGGGTAACGGTATGATTTGCGCAAATGTGTTCGTAGGGGCGAGTGTGCATACGTGTTATGAGTGTCTGCGTTGTACTGTGTAATTTTAAAAAAACCGTAGTACCTCGATAATTTACCAAAAGGAAATTGCAATTCCAAGTTTCAGCCAGCTTTTAATGCCGACCCCACGCCCCTCCAGTCCCCGTCTCTCGTTGTCCTCATTCGACCATAGATTCGAAATTCTCACAACTATATTACGCTATTCTACAGGTTTGTCACTCACTAAAACAGTAAACCCCTCTGGAGAGAGTTATTCAAAGGAAAAGAACTAAGAAAAAAGCAAAAACATTGGCGAGTATTGTGGATTGAAATTTCATCAACTGTACCATCGTTGAATTGATATCTCCTCAGTCTAAGAGAATTGGTCTTTAACACCTTAACTTAACCAGTCCAAAAATGAGGACCTCGACCTCTTCCATTTCAGGCTTTCAGCGCGTCCACTTGTGTGCAGCAATGCTGCCCGAGGTGGGTAGATATGGCGGTGGTTGCACGTCGGCATGCAGGCCCTCTCCCGTGCATGTAGACGCTGCAGCCGGAGGTAGCGAGCACCGAGCAGCATGCAGACGCTAGCTGCAGCACCAACATGTTCGATCTGCATCTGTGGTCACACACACTGTGCCTTATTATTGCTGGGTACTTGCCGGATCTAGGAAATTAGGGTCATGCTGTTTGCCGCGAGCACACACGAACCAAAATCGATGATCCAGCGGCGGACACCGGATAGGCGGATGGATACGCGCGCCGGCCGGCCGGCGCAATCCCGTTGGCTCCGTGGGAACCCTACGCACATGCGGGCATGCGGCTGCCGGCCTGCGGGCTGCGGCGCGCGCCGTTCGGATAAGGTGACTGAACTGCGGCGACTCCCCGGCCGGGCGCGCGAGAATTCCATTTCGATTCCACCACCTGCTACCGGGGACCGACCAGGGTAACATGGCAAGTTGATCAGGGGCGTACGTGCGTCACCGTCCGCGCTGCTTCTGCTGGGTGCCGGCACATGCGCCACGGATTGGCACGAGCTGCGCCGGCGGTGCGCGCTCGCGCGCTACCGGCATTCAATCCGGCCCTCCCTTTCCGGCACAAGTTCAGGGGGCTAAGGGTCGGCACCGGGTGGATCGATAATCACGTGTTAGATTTCGCGTCCCTGTCTCTGGTCCGGGACCTGCCCTGTGCGCCCTCTGGCCTGCTTCAAGCCTTCACGGCCTCCCCGAGGTAGTATGTACCGACCGGCATCCAGCAGTATCTGGTCGCGCCAATTTGGCTGTTCGTATGGCCTATTGATCGGATACGATACGATTTACGATCCACAGCCGTTGACTTGTTACCGCCGGTTGCGTGCGCGTGAGGACTGTAAAATGGCACCGGAAAAAGGGACCCTGGGAGTTGGGGCACGGTAGAAACAGCAGCAGCCTTTGCCTCGCGACTGACGAGTGAAAACTACGACTGAACTTTTTGTGCTCAACGCCTCAACGCCATCAGGGATTCAGAGCGCAGACCGCTGGCTCGACTGCTTTTATAAAAGTTCAGGTATACGGTTGACAACTTGCTAAAAAAAAGCTAGAGCTGTTCAAACTTTGCAGTTCAGTGCAAGCTGGCGGCCGCTATATATGTTTGGTAACCGTAAGTCCTTGATGCTTTCCTTAGCATAGGTCAATTGCAACTTGAAGGACACATGTACTGTTCGCTTACTGCCCTCGCAGACAGGTTTCTGCACCCCTAGGGATTAGTATCAGCCTAATTACGGTTTACGTCCTTATTAACCCTCTGAACAGAACACAGCCTAGTGCAAAAGCTGCATAAACCAAACCCAGCATGATAGTAACGGGAGCAGGAGTATCAACACTTGAAAGCGACGACTTTTTTTCTCCGCTATCACCTGTCCTATCACATAATTTTTGCTTTTGCAATGCTGATCCGCAAAGTGCGTACTTTTCTCCATGCAATAAAAGAAAAAAAAAACTTTGGCACAAATTATGTCCTTTTCTCCCCTGCCCCTGATAATAGTACCAACCATTTCTTCTTTGATTCTGTGAGGATTTTGTAAGTAGTGGTTAATGGTGGGTAGGGGCAGCTTGTTTAAAGTAGGTTTCTGTCCCAGCCTTTGCAGTTCAGCGCAAGCTGGCAGTTTTCTGCTACACTACATGTTTGGTAGCCGTAAACCTGCTGCCGCTTGGTTTTGTCAATTGCAACATGAAACAGCATGTGTACGCAAGTACATTGGAATGGAACTGAAAGCCGAGCAACCCCAATTTCAGGATTCAGAGTACATGCCAAGCTGATGGAGAAATTGAGGCTCTGTGGTACTAGATTCTGGGCAAAAGATAGGAATTTACAGAGCAACTAGTATGAAATTTCGAACTGTATTGCTGATCTCAAGAAAAGAATATATACAGATTACAGAGTAAGAATGAAGCAATTACTGGCTCACACTGGCACTGGGATTACATTACCCATTCACAGCAATTTACGCCATGTATTTATCATCATACTGTATATTATATATCCTATTGTTTGCAAATGTCTTGATTCGATTTACCGAATTCAAGCCCTGAAACTCAGCAGGCTCTGAACACTGCAGTTAGACTGAACATAAACCTCCGCTCTGTCCCTCAAGCAAGCAAACTGGAAAAGAAGACCAAAAAAAAAAAAAACGGCAAGAAATTCTCCGGGGATTTCTCATTTCTCTACACTTGGATGAAGGAGTGGCAGGGCACCCCCATGAGCTGCGCCAAGGTGGTTGACCTGAGCTTCCTCTCCTTGACGGCCGGATCCTCCAGGAGCAGCACCTTGTCCTTGTCCTGCACCCCCACCATGTGCAGGTGCTCGCCGTCGTCCCTCTCCTTGCCCCTGTACAGCAGCCTCTGCTCCCTGGGCCACAGCCCCGTCACCAGCGACAGCATCACCTTCAGGTCGCCTGCATTGGATTATTGTTGGAGCAAATGCAGCTCATTAGCAAACAGCGCCAACAATGGAGAGCAGCAGGCAGCACGGCAATGGAGGCTGCTGCAGAGCATGGAGGAGTTGACGACGGGCGGGCGGCGTACGTACCGAAGGTCGCGGTGGCGTCGATGGAGACGTCGTGCCACTGCCAGCCGGTGGAGACTCTGACGAGGATGTACTCCACGGCGGCCGCGTCGTCCTCGTCGGGCGACCGGCGCTTCTGCACCAGCATCCCGCCGGGGCGCACCTCCCACTCGATCTTCTCGTGCTCGGCGACCATGGCGCAGATGTCCGCGCTGCCGACGCTGCTGGCGGTGGTGCTCCTGGACCGGCTCCTGAACAGCCTCCTCGGGGTGGAAATCTTCACCATCTCCGCTAGCTAGCTGCTCTCTCTCGGTCTGGTCTCTACTAGCTGCTCTGATTGCTCTCTGCTCCCGTCTCTGTCTCGGTCGATCACTGGGTGCCGGGACTGGCAGCAGGGCCTGGGATTTTAAAGAGGTGGAGAAGCGGGACGATGAGGACAAAACGGGAGGAGGAGGTTAAGTCGCGACAGAGGCGAGACCGTCCCCCCACCGTGCGGAAATGATCGGCGATTAACCTGTGTTTGTTAAACGCCCCCAAGACCAAGACTTCCTCCTTGATTAATTAAAAACGGATTAGGCCGCGAGGGGGCTCTGATGGAGACGACACCTGTTGCTGAGGCGGCGAGACCGCGCGAGAGCGCTGAAAAAGGCCCAGAGGCTGGTGGTGGTTTTCTGAGACTTTTTTCGCGCGGCGGTTGGAAGCGGCAGCACATGGGGAGTTGGCAAACACGGTTTTGCATTGCCTGCATGAACGGCGGGGCCGGCGGAATCAATCGCTCGACATCGCCCCCGGCAGTTGGCTGCTTACGGCTCAGTGTTCGGCTCAACACGGTTGTAGCCATTCATTTAGCAGCAGTTGGATTACTATTCATTCCAAATTGCCATGTTAATTTACTGTTTGGTAGGCCTGAAATAATTGCATGCTGTTTGTTTTCATTTATTAGGTTAATTTGAAATGGGGGAAAAAATGTCCACCCAACTCTCACAACACAACTTACGCTATCGGAAACATGGGGCTTTACCGAGTGCCCTAGGCTTTGCCTACAGCCATAACAGGGGCACTCGGCAAAGAAGCCCTTTGCCGACTGTCAAAGATAGCACTCGGCAAAGACTTCTTTACCAAGTGCCTGACACTCGGTGAAGCTGGACACTCGAAAAAGACTCCCTTTGCCAAGTGCCGAGCACTCGGCAAAGTAATGTACTCGGCAAAGTTTCCCAAAAGCATACAACGTCTGTCGCTGTTATCTTTGTCGACTGCCCTAACGGCAGGCACACGGCAAAGATAACATCTTTGCCGAACGCCACGCTACGCACTCGGCAAAGTGCCATGTGGCATGGACTGGGCCCAGGCCGGCCCTCTTTGGCGACTGCCACCGTGGGCACTCGGCAAAGATGGTTTATTTGCCGACTGTCAAACATGGCTCTCGGCAAAGATTTGATTTTTTTTGAATTTTGGGTTCAAATTTTTTCTGTAGCCCAAGCATATTGTATTCAAGGACATGTTCGAATTTGGGACCTTTTTATAACTTTTTGCTATATTTCGTTCATTTATTTCATTTACTTGAATTTTTTGCGATAATCCAAATTTGAACTACAGGTGCATGAAATAATGAAACGTAGCCATTCAAAAAATGATATTCATGTCGGAGAGTTTATTTTGAGGTCGTGTCCATAAACTCACCCAAAAGTTTGAAGGCCATGTCCACGAAACATGATCATCCAGGTGCGGTAGAAGAGTTTTTTAATTATATAAAATCCAAACAAAGTTCAAAAATCACGAAACTTGTCGAGGTGTCATGTTATTGCATGTGGAGGCTATGAAAAAAATTAGAAATATTTGGAGCAAGTTGCAACGTCGAATGTCTAAAACCCAGACATCTCCACATGTGATCACAATTTGGGAATGTTTGGAGCAATTTGGGAATGTTTTGCCGAGTGTAAGGACAGGGCCGGCACACCACCAAGGGAGCCGCCCCCTCGAAGGGTTCATGGACACATGGGTATGCTTCTGATGATTTATTTATTTATTCTCATTACGTGTAATCATCCTTGTGTTTTCCTTGCAGTCCCAGTCGCATGGTGGGCAGGTGATCAATGAATTCATGGGCTACGCCCTGTCTCACAAGGGCAAAGTGACAAATCTGGACAACGTCTACAACCCAGCGGAGGGGGTTGACGCGTACACCAACCCAAACGCCTACGAGAAGATGGTCCAGTACACTGAGGCGGCTCGCAAGCGCCATGGTGAGACCTTTGATCCTGCCACCCAGCCTCTTGATACAGACATCCTAATGAAGACGGGAGGAGGGAAGCAGCACGGCCTGTACTTTATTGCCCACAGCGCAATCGACCCAGCCACCATTCCCACCTTTCGTCAGGTTCGTCGATCAAACAGCACGACCTCCTCCGACGTCCCCATACGACCTCGGCAGCCGAACTCCACGCAGATGTTAGCGGCGGTTTAGGAGCTGGCGGCCCAACAGGAGGCCCATCGGCAGGAGATGGCGTGCCAGATGGAGGCTGTCCGGCAGCACTCGCAGCGTCAGATGCAGGACTTTGTCGGCTTCTTTCGGAACCTACACATCCCTGGTGTTGTCTTGCCTCCGTTGCCTGCCTCGATGCTCGCTCCACCCCCTCCTCTTGGTCCTATATGGACTCCGATAAGTATATATGTTTGTCTATTGTTTTGGCTTGTGCGGCCATCCCGCTGGTACTAATGAGATCGCTTCTCCTATGTGCAGGCACAGTCGACGGGTTTGAACCCGACTCCTCCACATGGCGCTTCTCTAGGCCATGAGAGGCAGGTTGGCCCGAGTCCACACCACACGTGGCCAGGTGGCGCTCCTCCTCCGTCTCCATAGCACGGGTGGTCTCCGTGGTCAGGTGGCGCAACTCCTCAGCCTCAGCAGCACGAGTGGTCAGGTGGCGCTCCTAAGCCTCAGCAGGAGGTCGAGGCCTGGATGTACTCCTCGGCGCCGCAGGGGTGGTCAGGGTGGCAAGGTGGAGGCTCTTCACACTCTCGAGGCCATTGGGATGCCGAGTCATCGTAGGTACTTCTCATTTAGCTTGTGATGGACTTTGTGATGAATGTTGGACATGATGAACTTGTTATGTATGTTAGACTTGAATGTAGATGGATTTGTTATGGCATGCAGGCGCTTGGATTTGTTTTGACATGTGATATATAAGTGGATTTGTGCTTCATACGTGGATTTGTGTTATATATATATTTATATATATGTGATTTGCCTGCTGTGATATATATGGAAAAACAAACAAAAATTTCAGCTTTACCGAGTGCCACGACACTCGGCAAAGTCGGGCACCATCCGGCAACAGCACCAGCTTTGCCGAGTGCCGGCGCAGGCACTCGGCAAAGTTTATTATAAAAAAAAGAAAAACTCTTTGCCGAGTGCCGAACGGCACTCGGCAAAGACTTTCTGAATAAAAAAATAAAATATCTTTGCCGAGTGCCATTTCAGCACTCGGCAAATGTAACACCTTTGGTGTTATGTTAACTAAAACCTACCATGTCATCATATGCATTGCAAAGCATTCATGATTAGGTCAACCTTGATGTGCATTAAATAAAACAAGATTACATTTCATAAGTTGACTGTGTCTCTGGAATATGTTGTCACATGAAATAATAAAACCCTACTTTCGAATGTCATCCCAAATACTTAGTTTATATTCTATGTACTTGAGGTGTAAACCGTGTTTACACTAGTGTCAAGCATAGTGTATAAATCTAAGTCCAACTCTAAAAATGATTTCCATATTTGAAGTTGAATTTGGATTTCAAAGCTTATTCCCAAGTCTTGCAATTCAAATTTAAATTCAAATTGGAAAGCTATAAAATGTTTTTCGAAAGTCAACTTGGTTAACCAAGGGTTTCATTGGGTCATTGACCTAAAAATGTCCTTGGATGATGTATGTGATCACTAATAACCAACCAATTAAATTAGAAACTAAGTCGAGTTTGAATTCGGTTTCAAAAACCCTTTATTTCAAAACCTAGTTTTATCCCCTTTTCTATAATTCAAAATTTATAAGGAATTTGGGGATACACTAAAAATATAGTTTGTAGATCTTGACAAGAGCTACAAAGTTGGTATTCAAAGTTTTTTCAAGTTTCCAAAAAGAATTTCAAATAAATTTGAAAATACAGTTTTCTAGCATTTGTCCCTTTTTTATTTTAAAACCATAATTCAAAAATTACGCATAATTTAGGAAACTTTGTATATGAAAAAGGTTTGGTTTGAAAAGTTAAAGATTTCATAGTTTTGAATATTTTCAAATTTTATTGAAAAATAAAAAGTAATTTCAAATGTTTGTTTCTAGGGTTTTATTCCCCTTTTGAATTTGAATTCACATTTCAAAATCCAAATAGAATTTGAGGATGCCAGTTAAATGAAAAGTGTAGCTCTTGAAAAGTTATGCAAATGATATTTTTGGATATTTTCAAGTTCTTATATAAATTTTAGAGTAATTTATAATTTTAAACGAATGGTATTTCTGTAATTTTCTTGAACAGCACCGAAACCTATCGTCGGCTGCCATCGCCGGCTTCTCAAGCCGCGCCGCCGTCCACCGCCACACATGCACGGCCGCCAGCATGCTCCAGGACACGCGAAGCTTCATCGTCGTCGTGTTGCCCGCCCATGCCTCGTCCCTGCCCTATAAATAGGTCGGCCGTGGCCGACTTCTTCTTCTTCTTTCTTCCTGCCGCCGCCGCCGCCGACCTCGCTCCGTCGCTAAAATTAGTCACCGTCGCTTCATCTCTGTCCGCTTCGTCTTGCCAAAAGCTCTGCCACGTCCTTGCATTTCGATTGAGCCAGTTTGTGCCCGCTCTCCCTGCCCGAGCCGCCCGCACGACGTCGTCTTCCTCGAGACCGGTCGCCGAGCCGCCGCGAGCTTCCTCGCCGTCCACCACCGCCAAGGTGGAAAATATTTTACCTTTAACCCTCTCATCATGTTCTTCGTGCTTCATTGCCCCTTATGCGCGTCTTGGTCGGACTGATGGTGCACAGAAAGCGCCGGAACGCCATCCTTGCCGCCGGAGCGCCGCCGCCGCCATCAGCGCCGCCGTCCACAGCTCGACTCAGCCACTCTGAGCTTTCATTAACGTATGCACTAGACCCGTGGTGAGCTCCTGCACCTGTCCATGCTCTCAATTTTACTTCTCTTGCGCCGTAGGGTCCGGCCGCCGTGCGTTGCCGCCGGCGTGACCTTGTCGCTCCGCCGCGTGCGTGGCCGTCCGAGCTAGAAGCCAGGGGTAGCTCCATCTTCTGGCCCAATGCGTCCGAGTCGATGTCCTGCATCTGTCTGTGTCCTCGCCGTCACCAGAAATCGCTCCGGTGAGCGTTACCGCCGCACCCGAGCTCCGCCGCGCCTCCATGGCCGCCGGCGAGGGTGCCGCCGTCGCTCCGCCGCCACGTTAGCTAGCCCAGGTTGCTCGCCGTGCCGAGATGAGCCTGTAGGACCAAACCTCGTCGTCGGAGACCTCGCCGTTGGCGAGTAATCGCCGGTCAACCGCCGGCGGACCGTCGGTCAGCGCGGGAGCACTGTGCTCCTTTTTCTTTTTCTATTTTTAGAAAATGATTTAAATGCTATTTTCTTTGAAAAATCATAGTAATTCATGTATAGCTCCAAAAATTTTGAAAATTTTTGTGTATGTTCTTTATGATGTCATCTATCTAGAAAAAATATGAAATGCCAAATTTGAGTACTTTTTTCATATGTTAAAATTAGCCCTTTTAATTAAAAAATAGACCTTCAATGATTTTAATAAATAAAATAATTGGCTTTTAATTATAAAATTTATTTTGCCATCTAATTAGGCCAAGAGATTTTTAAAATAAAATTTTGAGCTTAATTGGACAACTTTAATTTTTATGCCTTTATTTAAATGTTTTAATCAATTAATTAATTTCGTTTAATTAAGTTAATCATTATAAGATTTGTTTGACTTTGGGATTGATTGATGACCTTGGGTTATTAACCCTAATGACCTTTGGCACTTTAATTAATTGTTTGCGCTTACCTGGATCATGTCATTAGGGCTTAATTAACGTTATCTCATGTGTTTAATAACTTTCTTAAATAATGTAGTTAACCCTAATAAACTTAGTAAGTATGTTTTGGGTGGCTTGCAACTTTATCGTGAAGGAAAGTTATACTCAAGCCATTAATCTGATCATGTATCCATCGAGCATCATGTTTACTATTCGATCATGTTGAAGCATATCCTTGTATCGTATAGTTTCCGATAACGGAGAGTTTAACGTTGTCACCCCAGCTCCGAAGGAAGAGCAAGCTCAGGAGTTGGGAGTTGATCCAGAGCTCGAGAACATCTACCTCGAGCACCAAGGCAAGCCCCGGATGCATTTAAACCCTATTCCATTTTATAAAAGTTTTATTGTTTCAGTTATGATATGTTGTATTAAGTAATAGGAGTTGAGTGAAAACCCACCAACTGCATTACCTGTCTTATATCCATAATTCCTTGTTACCTGTTCAAACAGATGCGTAGTAATGCTTAACCCTGCTTAATTAATTAAATGTTCAGAGGTAAAAGAATAAAAAAGATGAGTTTGGTTTTATCTGTTGGAATCATGCTTTTAGTTAATAAATCGAGTCCGGACGGTTAACTTGCATTGGGAACGGAGTCCCTCTGTAGTGTTTCCGTCTGTTGATGCCCTAGGCCCCGTGTTGATGGTGAACTGGTGACATCGAGAAATTAGAAAATCCACATGCATGAAGTGATATACTGATGGTTGGAGCCGGGTATATCATGGAGTGACTTATAGTGGGGCCAGAGACCCCACATATGTCATAGTGTATTTTACTATGGGTTTAAGTTTTCACGTATCTTGGTACACTGGGTCGAAGTGCTCACGTGTATCATGTGGTGATATATGGCTGCGGTTGTTATCCCGGTATATCGGTTCACCTGTTATGCTTAGGAGTTAGAGTCTCCTGCATATCAGTAACCTAGGTCCTAACTGGGTATGAAAATGGATTCGAATCGTCGTGCTTCTCGGAGAAGAAGACTCGATCGGTGTTCATCGTCGTAGTAACAACTTGAATAATAAGTAAGGTTTAAGAAGAAAGTTGGTTGGTAATTGGATTTTGAACAAAACAGCTTTTCTTTCTTTCAAGCTTTTCTGAAAAATTTTCTTATCTCCTGCAAGCCTTACCTTATCCCTCTAGCCTGCATTTCCTGAGTCTTCACCCCTCTTTTTTGTCGGATCAGTCTTGTTGAGTACTTTTGTACTCAGGGTTTGTTGAACCCTTGTTGCAGGTGAGCATCATGGGCAGGAATGCTTCGCATCCTGCTGCATGACCGTCGTCGAGGAAAGTGACGACGAATAGGATATCTCGCTCTTGGGCAGGGCATACAATCAAGGTTAATGTAATAAGTTATATTGTATTCCACTGCTATATGGTTTATAATAATCCAACTTATGGTTTGTAAACTTATGTTATTGTAATTCTTCCGCTATTTTACTTCGATGTATATTATTTATATAAAACTGTTGTAATACTGCAATGCCTCTTTGTAATGATTGATCCTGTTCGGAGAATCGTGGATGATTCGGGATTTACCCGACAGACCTTTTAAGTTTTATAGAACATATTCATGGTTATTTGGAGTCTATTTAGACAATAATCATGCGTGTGGGCCATAGGATTTAGGAGGTTCTGCCACAACAAAGAAGCCACCAGATGACGGTGGCCGCTTCCTTTGCTGAGTGCTGGTTTGGCACTCGGCAATGTCTTTGCCGAGTGTCGTCTCGTGGCAGTCGGCAAAGAGACTCTTTGCCGACTCCCTTTGCCGACTGCCCTCGTGTAATGCACTCGGCAAAGCCTTCGTCGACTGCTTTCATGCCTTTGCCGAGTGCTTTCGACACTCGGCAAAGCCGGTGGATCCGGTAGTGTTAAAATTACAACTGAGATCAAATAGGGACCCTGATATATAGAAGCATAAATAAAAGAAGAGTTCGTCCAATTAAAATTACAAAGAAGAGTTGGGATGCTCCATAAGAAGCCATAGATAAATCCTAAGACACGGATCGGGTAAAGAAGGCACTAGGAAGAGGTCACGCCAAATGCTTATTTCCTCTACAAAATTTCCATCGAATTGAATGGCTCATTGCACACGATAAAAAAGAATCATCGTAGAAGTCAATCCTCTAACATCCCAGATTACTATAGAAAAAAATTATTGCACAAAAAGAATCGTAAAAACATCATTTACACTGCATCCGTTCCAAACGGGGGCTTATCATATGATGATCAATCGCCAGGTATGTCGACGACCGAAATACACGCCTAGGATCACGCGCTCGTACGTACGTACGTAGAACACCGGCATGTGGGCATGCTGTAGCGAAGGGGAGACCGTTCACGTCAGCGTGTCAGGTGCCCGTGGCCCTAATCGCGCTTGTTTGTTGACGTGTCGTATCGTAGACGAAATGGAATGCATCTGGCTAATAGTACGATGACTAGGTACAATTTGGATTCGGGGCCACGTTCACAGTCGCCGGCGTCCGGCGACGGCCATGATTGCCACGCCGGTCGGACAGCACATGCGCTGGGCCTCCGGTGCCGTATATTTTTAAGCCAGCCGCGCTCGGCGTTCCCTGGCACAGGCAAACAGTAGCCGTGTCTAATGCTGATTCATCAGCAGATTCCGGCCGCTGAGGCGCCGCCACGTTGGTCGACGGCGACGAACCGGAGCTGGGCTTTTTAAGTCCCCGGCGCTACTGATGGATCGGATCAGATTCTCACGGTTCGGTCGGGTGCAGGTGCAGAGTGCAGACAAAGCAGGGAGGAAGATGCTGGTGCAGCCAGCCGTGCAGATCGACTGGCCGGGGCCGTGCCCGTGCGCGCTCGCCGCTCGGTGTTTCGACGGTTCGGTGCCGACGGGGGCTTCACGGAAGGCGACGCTTGCTTTTGGACTCATCGGGTAGGTTGGGGTACTTCGAAGCCTCACAGTTGGCGACGAGTACTTTGCAACGTCCCTCCATCGACCTGGCTCGTCTGCGCGTAATGTATCGTTGTCCAAGGGCTCACGTTAACGCTAACGACAACCTGAAAAGTGCGTACTCCACTCGGCTCGCTGTTCGTTTCCTGGAATCCTGGCCTCCATGGACGCTGGGCGCTAGGCTAATGTAAGCTGTATATGTATATGCCTCTCAGCCGGTCAAGGAACCTCAAGGGAGAACAAAGTCCTGGAATAAGAATGATCAAATGTTCTCCCAAGGTGATGAATACTGAATACTGGATAGATTAAGGTGCTAACAGCGCGTTGCATATTCTATACCGTCAACATACACGGGGGGTGCTACCAGCTTGTCTTCACAAGGGAAAAGAAGGACTATACACCCATGCACCAGCTGGGAATAATGCATATACGTCGCCTAATACTACTACTAATGGTGAGCAATTAGAGAGAATCAAAGCACAACTGGGCGTACTGCTCTGTCACAAGTTGCATTGCAACAAAACATTGCATGCCATGCTACTGACAAACTGCTCAGTTACAAACACGGTGGATTCCACACGGTTACGCTCCACATCGCTGCCCAGTGGGCCCAATCTGTATCCGTATCCAGCATTCAGGCCTCAGATTTCAACCTAAAGCCTGCATACTAGTACATCACCCATGGGCCTAACCCAATCCAGCCCAACTAAAACGATGACCGTAACAGCCGCTGGTGTGTGACTGGGGCCCAGTGTGATTCGGCCTAACTCGCAGGGCCGCGCACTGGCGCAGAGCTCTCAGCTCTCGTGCTCCTTGCTCCCCAGTCCAAGCTTTTTTTTTTTTGCAGCAGTCCAGTGCCCTGAGCCCGCATCCGGACCTTGGAGCTCACAGTCGGAGCCCCCCCGCCACCGGAGCCCGGACGGAGGCGATGCCAGAGACACACCCGCCGCCGCCGAGGCCGGTGATGCTCGCCGACCTCAACTTCGAACCGGCGGAGAGCGATGGCGAGGATCGTCCACCGACCCTCACACCCAACCCCGCCGCCGCCACCGCCGCCGTGGCCGTCGCCGCGGCTCCGGCGGTCGCCGCTGACTCCTCCACGAGGTAAGTTTAGCAAGAATACTGTTCGATCTGAACGCGAGGGGTTTTCCGCCACTTGTGCACTTGTCCAGTTGCGGGCGCCGCGGTAGTTAGGAATTAGGGCGTGTTGGTACCAGTAGGCCGATGCTTGTCATCTCGTGGGAGCCGGAACCCTAGGAATTGATGCAATTTTTCTTTTCTGGTGTTCATGTACAACTCAAAAATTTCGTGAGATGTGTTAGGAATCCAAAAATTATGATTTCCACATGGTTCTGAAATGGAAATCCCATGCTTATATTCTCTATTATATTATAATTGCTGTTCCTTGATAGTATATATTCTTATAAATTCTAATCGGCATTTATTTGAATAGGAGGTAAGACTTAGTGCTCTATTTTGATTAAAAAAGGGGGTTACCAGAATAGTCTCCAAATCCTTACAAATTTTACAAATTACAAACTAATTGTTCAGTCATAGCCGATGACATCTATGTCACTCGTTTTCTGTTGAGTCCTTATTAGTCAAACGAAAATTGGTGTTTGACCAAAAAAGAAATGTACTTGCAGGAGTGGCAATGAGGAGGGTGGTTTGACAAAAAATGTGATCGCTACAAAGGACACCGATAATGTTGAATGTGAAGGTAGCATGATAGTCAACGTGCAATGCAGTGGTAGGAAAACTTTCTGTTGTGAATTGATTACTTACGATTCTTTATTAACAGATGCTGATCAACATTGTCATGGGGCTTCTGCTCCACGTGAGGAAAAAGTTAGCAACCTGAAAACTGTGAGTTCTTGGTTTTAATGCCATTTGTAATAGATAAGTGGCACTGTATTATAACATATTTATATTCAATGTCGTATGAACGCTGATTTTGTATTACCTTTGTCCTAATTTGTGGTACTGGTATGGCTAATAGAAATGGTTGAGGGCCTAACCTTCCTTTTTGCAGGCTTTGGTTCATGTGACCCGAAAAATGCCTAAGAATGCTCATGCACATTTTATGTTGGGTTTGATGTATCAAAGGCTTGGCCAGGCACAGAAGGTAAATCTTCTCTTGAAAATTTGAAGTTGCTTAGCGTTTGCGTAAAGCTCAAGCAGCTGCAGAAATCTTTCAGGCAATAGCATCATATGAAAAGTCCACTGAAATACTGCTACAAGATGAGGAAGAAGTGCGGAGGCCTGATTTACTCTCATCAGTGAGGATACACCATGCACAGGTTCATCAGCTTGATCAACAAAAAGTTAACTTGTTCCTAGTTTTTTTCTTTCATATGGTCATCGTCTCCTCTTTTTGGGTGCCTATTAAATAAGGTGGTTCTACCCCCTCTTGACTCAATTTGTTCCCCATGCAGTGCATTTTGCAAGCAAGTATGGGGGATAGTTTTGATGAAGAGCTTGAAACTGGTGAGGTAGATGACATTCTTGTCAAGTTGAAGAGTTCAGTTGAGTCAGATCACAGGCAAGCAGCTGTTTGGAATATCCTAGGTTTAGTTCTTCTTCGGGGTGGTCAAATACAGGTATGATATGCTGAAACTGTTACATTTCTCTCTATTGATCATGCAGCCGTGTCTGCAAATAACTACTTGCTGATTTTTTGCTCCCTATCCAGAGTGCTATCTCAGTTCTATCTTCTCTCACGGCTGTTGCTCCAGACTACTTGGACTCCCTTGTGAATCTTGGTGTCGCATACTTTCAAAGGTTCGAAATACTATTTCAGTTGTCATTGTCTTCCTTCAGACTTTAATATGTATCAACTTTCAGTGGGGATCTAGAGCTGTCTGCAAAGTGCTTTCAAGAACTTCTTCTAAAAGATCAAAACCACCCGGCTGCCCTGGTGAACTATGCAGTTCTTCTCCTCTGTAGATATGGATCTTTGTCTGCAGGTACATGAACACTTGTTTGCCATAATGTTCTAGTGCTTTTCATTTTCCTGTCATATCATAAAGGGATGTTTATCCCTATGCTGTTTTGCTCTAGCCAAAACAGTGACACTAGACAATTAGATAACACATACCTTATTGTTGGACATGTTATGTCAATTGATTTGTTTGTTCTTTATGTCCACGAAAAATAAGTCCAGAAAGTGTTTTCCCACCAAAAATGTGACCAACCTAGGAGAAACTAGGTGTTTTTCAATTAAGAGGAAAATAGGCACCCAAATTCAAGCTGAGAGAAGACTTGAACATGGGTGGTTGGGTGCATGAGCACACCTTCCACCTAACCAGTTGAGCTAGGCTCACTTCATCCAAAAATAAATTTTAAAACCACAGGTGTTTTATGAGTAATAATTACTTTTGGCTCCTGCCTCATGCTTTGTTACAAATCCAGGGGCAGGGGGCAATGTCAGCACAGGCCCTTACCTGCATCAGAAAGAAGCCTTAGTTGTTGCAAAAGAGTGCTTACTTGCAGCAGTGAAGGCTGATCCTAGAGCTGCATCAGTTTGGGTTAATCTTGCAAATGCATATTACATGGATGGTGAGCATAGGAACTCAAAAAAGTGCTTGGAGCAGGTAACAACTTTTGTTATTTCTGTTTCCCTTTTATTGACGTGTATTACATTATTACTCAATTAGCTGTCACAAACACTGGTAATGTTGATTTGCTTTGTCGTCTGCTGGAGGAATATCTCTGATGAGAACATAATAAGTTGTGTTATGCTGACTTGTAATGGATAGATGTAGATTTGCTATTTGCTGTGTGCTGCTTTTTTATTTGCAGGAAGAAGCTCCCTTTAATTCATAGTTGTAGCATCTTATACCCTAAGGCTGGCCTTTTGAGATTTGGTATTAACAAAAAACATTTGTTCAAAAGCTGACCAGTGACCCGTTTGTGGTCAGCTCAGCTCCACTGGGACTGGTGCCTTTTTTTTTTAAAAAAAAAAAACTCGACCTGCAGGGGGTAAGACCTCCCCCTGGCCCCCGAGCATTGCTGTGATACAGAAGACCTTCTCACACAGGCCGAGAAAAAACCCCGAACCTCTGCCCCACCCTGACCAAGAGGCACCGTTGCCCTGTGAGAACCGGGCTGGTCCTTTTTGACCTGTGCTTTGGTCGTGGTACCCTCAGCCTGAAGTTCGCTCCCACGGGGAGTCGAACCCAGGACTTGAGGGGTGCTAGTCAAGCGCTCTAACCATCTCAGCTTAGATCAAAGCTTTTTAGACACAAGGAACTAACTTTCCAGAACTGTTTGGACGGTTTAAAACAAATATTCCAATGATATAGTCACTAGAGTTCTGTTAGTACCTAACCTGGTAGACCTCTCTTTCGCAAGTCCATAAATTGGGTCTTCTGGAAATTAATCACATTTACGTTTAGCAGCTAGCTATCTCACAAGTTCTGTACAACAGAAGTTATTGTTTAGTATAGTGATATAATTTACTCAAAACCTTTTTGGCAACTTGGCCATAAGCCTATCAGGGGAGCTGGTTCTTATTTGCTAGCAAAGGAAGATTTGATAGTCTAGGTTTCTTGCAGTATAAACTATTTTCTACATTTGGTACTTGTCCTGCTCGACTGTAACTGTACCAGTCTGGGTGTCTTACACCACAACTATATGGTTCTAAATTAAAGCGAAAATTATGGTCAGTTAACTTGAAAATTGCTTGTCTAGCACTCAGTTTTATTCCAGACTAACCAGTCACTACTGTCCATTACTAAGGC
>CM041632.1:5439684-5483935 GCA_023333625.1 Bothriochloa decipiens
ACGTTATCTACAAGTTATAAAGATATGATCACATTATCTATTCTTTATAAACTTGTGCCATTACCATTGGGGAAATAATCTAAAGTAACTCTTTAAATATATATACTCCATCCAATCACAAGTATTTTGAGTTTCAATTGAAATCTAGTCGAACTTCTAGAAGTTCAACCTTCAATAGTTTATGATCTAAAAATTATTTTTTAGTACTAATAGCGATAGATTAATTTTAGATGAAGAGTAATGAATCTCAAGCTCGTCGTTTTCATAATTTAGTTTATAGTCTACCACTGTTATTACTAAATACTATAGAGTACATTCTAAATTAACCACATAAATCTACATCACTTTCTACTTCTGCTATTATAAAAAGTATCCTAAGGTACTCTTATGTACTCCATCTATTCTAAATTACAAGACATATGTATCTAAATATAGTGTATATGTTAATGTGTAGCAAAATATGTTTATCTAGAAACGTCAAAACTTCTTACGAATTTGAAAATTTTGACGGAGAGAGAGAGTAAGTTTTTTGACATAGAAGCATGATGAGTACACCATACAACCCACGGATTTACATGTAGACCTCATGTTTAGATCATCTAGTGCTAACTTTTAGCGGCTAGCATCAAACAAGCCAATCGATCCGGCTTGTTTAGATTCAAAAGGTTAAAAAACTTTATAACTGTAGCATTTTGTTTGTATTTGACAATTAGTGTCTAATCATGGACTAACTAGGTTCAAAAGATTCGTCTCGTGATTTACAACTAAACTATGCAATTAGTTTTTTACGTACATTTAGTGCTCCATGCAAGAGTAAAAAGATTGGTATGATGGAGAGATAGCAAAAAAATTTAATTTTAGGGTGAATTAAACAAGGCCCGATCACAATTTTTTCCTTTGCTCCACTGGCCAATCATGGCAGATTGGCAGAACGTAATTCAGGTACAGGTTGTCCCCCTGGAGACCCCCCTGACATGCTGTTTTCTGGGATGCAGACTCCCCTACGATACGTTAACCCTGCTGCCGCCATTTTTTCAATGGACACGTTGCACGTGATGTGTGCCCGCCCTGCCCGTCCAACGCTCTCCTCTGTTAATCATTTCGGTTAGTCAAATCTCTCTCTGCTGCGTGCCACTCCGATCTGAGATTAGTTTAATGACTTGCTTGGCTTTCGGTGCAATCCTTGATACACTGAAAAAGAAGCTGGACTCGCTTGTCCTTTCTCCCTAAGATTGCAGCTCATGTTTGGCTTTTGGCATTCCCAAAAAGTTCTTCAGAGAAGAACTCGTTTTCATCAGTTTTCTGAGCTGTCCTTTATTCAGAATTTTGTCGATACTCTATTCTGAAACTTCAGCCTTTCGATCCTCCGTTAGCTAGAAAAAAAAAACAAAAAAAAAATGAATGCTGTGCAAGTGCAATATCGAGATATATGGGCGACGTCCTATGTTCAGCGCTGTAGGTATGCTGTTACAGTATTATAGATTAGTTCTTAGTACGACATCGGACAACATGCGTCTCATAATCATGAAGTCCAGAGCAGATGGATAGTGGTGATATCGCGAGGAATATCCCGAAATCTCGATGCCCCCATCCCACAGCCAGCGTTGCACGTATCAGTTCTCACAACAGTGCTGCATGTATCAGTTCTCACAAATCATGGTGCTCATTTAGGACAAGTTTGGAACGCTGAAAATTTGCGTGAAGTAATCTATAGTTCAATTTTGCAGAAAATACGGGGACATAAAAATCTTCTCGCGTTCCAAACATTGCCCTGTTATTTTATTTCCTTCAAAATTCCTGCCGACTTACATTGGAATGAAAAATCTCTTTTTTTAATTTAGTAGTCATCACGAAGTTACGCTAGTTCTATTGGTAAGATAGAGGAGACACTGAATGCAAAATCTTATCGATGAACGTTCTAATTTCGGATTAGGAAAAAGGTTCACTTCCAGGATTTTCCAGGATTTAGCTGTCATTCCAGGCAAGCGATATGATGAGCTCATGGGCGTTTCTTTCCGGAAGGATTTAGCTGCGTCCGGCAGGGATCAGCAGTAACAGGCAAATGCAGCGTCAGAACAGGCTGTAGTGACAATGAAACAACCAAGCTTTAAACAATTTCCCGACGGGTTTTGGCCGTTTTGGGAGGAACGGAAAGGGATGGGATTGGCTGGCCAACGCGAAATGAGGAAGTGGAACAGATTCGCATCCCTACACTGGCATCTCCCTGTCCCAGACCAGAGTAGACTGTTTTCTTGGCTCAAACAGCTGCTCCTGCTACGCGCACACAGAACCTCGCACCATCATCCTCCCATGCAAAACTCATTGTAAATCGTTTCAACTTTGTGCTAAGTAGAATTTCTCTAGTTTTGACCTAGTCTATTTGCAAGATCAAACTTGGTTTGTTAGAATACCATGACATATATTTTGATACTTTATTTGATATTGTAGATGTTACTCAATTCTAAATTACAAGATGTTTTAGCGTTTCTATATACATTACTTCTACTAAAGCCCAAAACGTCTTAAAATTTGAAATGAAAAGAGTAAATATATTGTTAGATCGGTGCTTAGTAACTCTATATTCTTTTTTTTATACATGATGTTGTCTAGTTCAACTTCAAGTAGTCCATGTCATATGTAAAGAACCAGAGTATTGCAAATTAAATATCAATTAGACAAAATAATTCCCATGAACTATTGGTAATTCTTCAACTAGTAAAACACAAAAATAAACAATAATTAATCTTGTGAAAATATTACAACATGCTACTCACTAGTTTACAAGTATAGATCACTTAGTTGTATCCTAAGTAAAGCTTCTCTAAATTTTACTACCTTATTTATAAAAAATTATAATATCTAAAGGATTAAATAATACACTATGTATGCCATAAATAATCGATAAAAATTTGATAATGCCGATGCTAGTGTATTTTTTTAAAAGAACTAGTTTGGAAAATCCAATGGAAATTTGATATTGTCAACGTTAGCATATTTTTAAAATTATTTAAAATTTCAACAAAATCAAATTAAAAAGTTTAACAAAATTAAAGTGGCATATAATTAGTGCAGAAAACATATTTGTCGATGTTTAGAGTTTGGTACGCGTAGCAACTCCAATTCAAAAAATTGTGGAGCAGGGTGGCCAGAAGCATTTGGGAATCAGGGCCGTGGCCCTTAATCGCAAAGGCCACCCAGGCCAGGCAGCCCAAATCAACCCCCTTCCTTCTTCCCCCTATGTTCTCCCTCCTCCCCCACATCGGCCAGACTCTCCCCTTCTCTCACCGCCCAGGTCAGGCCCGGCGGTAGAGAGATCCGGCGAGAGACGCGGCCTCCTGCTCCCCCACCTTCCTCCAGAAGCGCCTAGAAGCTTCGGAAGGTTCTCTGCCGCGGGAGGGGACGCCGCGGGCAATGGCGGCGATGGAAGCCGCCGCCGACGCTCTGCTCGCCGCCGCCAGCCGCGCCTTCACGAGCACCTTCGCCATCGCCATTCAGATCCAGGTGAGACCCCGTCCCTTGCCCTTCGCATTGTGGACGCCGGGGCGGAATTGTCTGGGAGCTGCGGAGAGCGCGATGTTTTTGAGTGAGGAATACTAGCTGTTCTGAGTTGTCCGACAAGTAGGAAGTTACAGAGGGTTTTGTGACGGCGCAACTGGTTTATGGATGCTGGAAGGTTTTACAGTGGATAAAGATAAACCAGTTCACTGTGTTTTGTGAATGAGATGGGTTGATGCATAAGTTTGATTACTACGTTTGAAAAGACAGCAAATTTCCACACAAGACCACGCGTATCAACTATTGGTGCATATGCTTGTGGAGATTTGTCAGTTTCGCTCGGACAAGCGTTATCGATCTCAGCTTGTCTCACTCCATTTGTTACCTTCTACTGCTAGGTGCTCCAATTGTACTGACCTTTCTGGTATACATTTTCAATGTCCATGGGGATATGACATGTGTTCATTTTGTAGCTCAGTTTAAAGTTTGAACTAAAAAAAAGATTAAACCAAAAAAAATCCTTTGGAGCGCTTTTGACCTCATATACCTTTTTGGTGCTTTCAGTTTACTGGCATTTTTCTTACTATCTCGTCTTGTGTGTATGCTGGCTATCTCATTTATGTAGGGGTGCTGTATCTGTTTAATTCTTTCTCTTGGGTGGGCGGCTGCTTCAATTGTCAGGTAAAGGAATTTTTTGATTTCAGGTTTTACTTGACAAGGATGGAAACAACATATCAGCTGATTTCTTATACAATCTATGCTCTCTTACCAGAAAAAGGGTTATAAAGAACATGAGGCGCGACATTGTAGATGGAAATAGTTTTGCTTTTCTTTGTGACAACATAGATGAGCTTGAGCACTCTGTTCAGGAGAATTTACCTAGAGTCTCTGTAATTATGCCTTTGAAGGGCTTTGGTGAACATAATTTGCAAAATTGGCGAACTCAGGTATGATCAAACTGCACTATACATTTGTAACGATTGCCGGTTATGTCTTGGATTGTTATGTGCCCTTACAATCCATAAAAGTCCAGATTACATCACTTTATGGGGGGCCATTGGAATTCCTGTTTATCGTAGAGAGCAAAGACGATCCGGCTTATCATGCTGTTTCCCGTTTGATCGCTGAGTACAAGGTAAGTGGATTGCCTTGTAAGGTTTACAGTCATGATATTCTCAAACTCTTCATCTTATTAGATATAATTTTCAGGACAATCTAGAGGCGAAGGTGGTTGTGGCTGGGTTGTCAACAACTTGTAGCCAGAAAATTCACAATCAATTGGTACGTAAATGACTTTGTTCTCATCCTTGATGTCTATTTTATGGTGTGTTCATGACACTGAATGCTCAATTTAGCTTATGCTTGTAGATGTTCCTAGTATGTAGAATGCAGCTGTTGAATGTGCATTCATTCAAACATTCCATTTTATTGTGTTCCTCTTTGTTTCCAATATGCTTTTTTGCTTTTTAGATATCATTCATCTTCACCTTTTATAGTAGCATCTTGAAAGGTGGTAAGCTGTAAGTGCTACATTTGTATACCTTGCAAGCATGAGGATAGTCACTTATTATTAACAAATTACACAAAATTTGACTGTTACTGCGGTTACTATGGTCATCTCTTGCCCTTTTTGTTTTTACCAAAAAATCCCAATAATAAGTTGACTCATTACTCATTTTTATCAAACTGAAATAGATCGGTGTTGAAAAGATGCACAAGGATACCAAATATGTCTTGTTTCTTGATGATGATGTGAGGCTGCATCCTGGGACTATCGGAGCTCTCACAAAAGAAATGGAGAAGAATCCTGAGGTCTGCTTTTTTGTGAACCCCTCCTTCCTTCTTCTATTGCCCTCACTGCATTAACATTGTATGCTTTTGTGGCTGGCAGATATTTATACAAACTGGATATCCCCTTGACTTACCTTCTGGCAGTTTGGGCAGCTATTGCATATATGAATACCACATGGTATGAAGTTATTTAATTAAAACATACATTTATGGGTGTCTGCCTGTCCTTTCATTAAATACAAGAAAGTAAATCTAGAATCCACATTGTATGCAGTTATTCCATGGATTAACTTGTTTATTCCGATGTGCTAAGACACTGCCTCGCTCATAAATATTTGTTATTGCTTCTACGCATTCTTGATCGTTACTGATCTAGGCATGTTATCTGTTAAGCACAGTACCTATTATTCCACAGAAACAAAATTCTAAGCAACATTGATGTTGGGAAAATGTCAACCACCGAGAAGTTTCATCATCTTATTTCTTTTAGCCACATCATGTTTCCTCATTAGCATATCTTACCCTGTCATTCTATCTTTGAGTTTTTGTTAGTTAGTAATGTAGTTCTTTGTGTGTATATCCATTGTTCATTTTTACTATCGATCATCCTTGCAATTTAGTGACAATAACCATACTGCAGCCTTGCTCGATGGGATTTGCAACTGGTGGGAAGACTTTCTTCTTGTGGGGTGGCTGTATGATGGTATATATAGTCTGTTTCTTTATGGGAACATTTTCTCTGGATTTGCTCTGTATAAACTTTAATCATCTATAGTGTTTCTAACAAGGCTTCACTTTAGATGCATGCTGATGATTTTAGGCAAGACCGATATGGTGTTGTCAGTGGATTAAAAGATGGTGGTTACTCAGATGATATGACACTTGCTGCAATTGCAGGTAATTCTTCTTTCCCAGGAGTTATGCCTCTTTTGTTACAAAAGGCCGAAATTTAGTATTAGGAATGAAATACAATCTGATAATTACTTCTATATGCTTAAAGGCCAAGGGCTGCTATAATTTTCAATCATTTTTATATTTGGGACTTCAACTTTGTTCGTATCAATCTTTTGTGTTCTTTGTCCATGCCTTTTGGCCATGCAACATTTACTTATAATAATTGAACTGTTCACAGGACAGCACAAAAGGCTCATATCTTCACCTCCTGTTGCTGTGTTTCCACACCCTCTTGCCAGTGATCTTAGCTTCTCCAGGTACAGCAATTTTTGCATTTGAAAGCTATGCAGCTTATCTGCAGGCAGTAAAAGAAAGAGTAAATCACATAAGTCCCATTCATTCTGTCACAATGACAAATTTCTATTTGCGAAGCAAGTTTGGTAGGTTCAAGGTGGGGCCCCAAAAGAGCACACAAGATATCTTTTTTACACTAAACTGTTGGGATGTCCCGCTCAACATATTTTCTGTGAAAAAACCATGATGGATATGTAGGTGGTTCAACGAAAGTAAGCAATACAATACACTCTATCCATTGAAAAATACATGGCTTAAGATCTTCCTTCGCCGTATGTGTAGTGGTGTTACATAATACCTGGTACAGTGG
Source organism: Bothriochloa decipiens (assembly GCA_023333625.1). Lineage (NCBI taxonomy): Eukaryota > Viridiplantae > Streptophyta > Magnoliopsida > Poales > Poaceae > Bothriochloa > Bothriochloa decipiens. Next base: position 5,446,529 of record CM041632.1, read on the forward strand.
TGGCACAATTCTGGTTTCGGATGTGCAACAATGATTGCAATTGCTGGAGATAGTTGGAAAGGGACCCTTGATTTACTCTGGTTTCGTGGTGCTTGGCCAAATTACCCTACTGAGAGTTATGTTTTCACACACTAATATACTATTTGAGAAAAAAAGCACTAATATACTATGGGTTTCTACTAGTGGCACAATACTTTGGGTTTCTTTTGTGTGCACATGCTGTATGCATCTTAACTATTATTGTTTTCTTCATATACATGTTTGTTTTTCATGCAGATACTGGAATTACCTCAGGAAACAAACTTTTGTTCTTGAGTCATATGTATCAAATGTCAACTGGATGATGAACCGTGCATTATTTACAAGTCATTGTTATCTGTCATGGGGATTTGTCTGGCCATATGTTATGGCTTTGGTCCATGTTTTAGCTGCTCTTCGAGCACCGTACAGTGAAGTTGTAAAGGAAGCATCCGATTCATCTTGGGGTCAGTTTCTTGCCTTCCAATCCCAAACCTTTTTATTGTCAAAATGTCTCACCACATTTTTGTTATCTTGTGACTATTTCAGGTTTGTTCCTAGTGGGCCTCTTGTGCATATGCACTCTCATCGAGCTCGTTTCAATGTGGAATTTGACAAAGGTGGAAATTCAACTATGCAATATGCTGTCTCCTGAAGGGCCGAAAGTATCTCTTGATTCATTCAATTGGGGGCTTGTGAGTGTCCCTTTTCACCACACAAAATAATTTTAGGACCCTGAGACTTTCTCCCTCGTGATACCTATTTAGTAACCTTATTATGGCCGGGCTTCTATTTCAGGTATTCATTGCTGTGTTGGTAGACAATTTTCTCTATCCAATATCTGCGTTCAGATCACATTTCTCCCAATCAATCAATTGGTCTGGTATCCGATACTACTTGAGAGATGGGAAAATAAGCAAGGTACATGCATATTATTGGGCATTTTTCCTGTTCGAGAATAAGTCAACTTGCTTGAAACTATTTAAAAGAAAATTCACCATACAAAAGTACAAAACGACTCTTAATGTTTTGGTTTTCCTAAACATTTCATCGTTAATGGTTTTGCAGATCGAAAGAGAGAACAGTTCAAAGTATACTGATCTCGGAGGGAAGCATCTATATGGCAAGAGGACATACCCTCCTAATAAATCATTGCTTGGTTACCTGTCAAGAACTCTAGTGCAATGGCACCAGCCAAAGAAATATGACGTATAGGAAGGCCAACCAGGGATTCAGCCCTCGATTTGGTGGGGCTTCTTGTTGTACACCCCCTTTTGTTTTCGTCTTTCCTGCCTCCCTCTCCCCTTCTCTGATTGTTTATTGGTTATTAGGTTCATTCATATTAAATTTTGTGGTGTCCAATCGGCGCCACTTCAAAGGGTTGCACCTCATAGTTCTTGTATAACACTATATATATGTAACGGTCTGGCTGAAGAAGTGAAATGTCCAATATTGGTGAGATGGTCTCTTTGGTTTATGTGTTGATTCATCGACTTGGTTCCTTGTTCTGCCTTATTGGGCATCCCAACGGCGGTGAAATCGCCAGCTCTTGTCAAATTCTATTGGCTGTAGAGGAGAGAAACGAGCTAGCGCTTCCATCCTCGCTAGTCTCGCACTTCCTCCAAGAAAACTCTCTCTATCAGCTCTACTATTTACGTATCTGCCATCCCCATTATTCTCCTTTTTTAAGTGTTTCCGATATTCAACTCACCTAGCGATTCAGAAACGCTGTTAAGTTGGGGACGCCCTTAGTGAGGGGACAGAAGAGTGTGTGACACTGGATAGACGTGGTTCTATCATCAGTTCATTACTGGAGTACAATGTGTATGATTTGCAAGGTCAAACGCGTGAACCCTGACATCCCCTTACAAGCATTATTGTCCAATATATTCAATTTGATTGGACTTGTTATGACATAGAGAGTTTCAAGCTCTTCTTGCATCCCAACGCCTAGGAGTATTTAATCTGGTACTAGTCATTTAGATTCCTCTCTCGGATGCCTAGAAGTATTTAATCTTAATACTAGTCATTGAATAACTGTTTCAGTTGACATCTATTACAAACTATTGTAATCATATAATTTCATGCCTTGACGTAGCAAGATTCTACTTTTGCTGCTTGTATTAAACAAAAATGACGAACGACAAAGGCCAAGGAACGATTGTATCATGCATCGCTCCTCATTAGAAACAACTGCTGCCCCATCGCCGATGTCCCCAGGCAAAATTTCTCCTCGAAGAAGTCTCTGTCAAACTGACCTGTCAAAGCCGTCTCTGGTGAGACCGAAACCACAGACCAGTTGCCGGCATCCGTTTTTTCAAGGCTGCGCGCAGTGCGCACCGATGGTGACGGCGCCCCAGTATATTCCACAATAGGCAGCCAGCCAGTCACCTACGGCGGCTGCCACGTAAAACCCCGCTGCTTTCGTTGCCTTTCCGGCGCACGCATCGCACAACTTGGATTTGAATACGAACCACGGCTCTGGAAAGTGGAAGCTGCCATGGCTTTCGTCTCCGTTGGAAAAACAAAGCCAAGCCGCGACGGCGACCGGTGAACCGCATTCCAGTATGTGTCACGCCACGTGAAAAGTTCCCTGGCTCGAGAACCGGATGCCGGGTCGCACTTGCGAGACGACGACGACGACGGTCATGGTCCAGCGGTCCGGTCCCGTCCGGCACAGGGACAGTCGCACAGAGATGCCGCTTGCCGCCACGCCACCACTTGGACGCACGCCGCCAACCAGAGACCTGCCTACGGCCTGCTGCGGTCTCCCTCAGCCCTCTGGAAGGTTTGGGCCAGCCGACGTCAAGCTGCGACCATGATAACCTGTACGTGCACGGGAGGAAGACGCCGCGCAGCCGTCGGCCGACAAGGACGACGACGAGACGGGATCGCGAGGGAATGCGCACGTGAGCGCGGTGAAACGGGAGCGGAAAAGCTCGACTCGAGGCTGTTGCGAGCACGGGAGGGAGAAGACGGAACGGAAGGCAAAAAGGGTTTGGGTGGAGCGGAGGGAACCGTGGGCGCGCGTCCATGTGTGCGGTGCGGATCACCGGAGCCGCCGACCTGCAAAACCGGGGCGCAGCCGGAGCCGCAGGCCGAAAACGGGAAGGGGAGGAGGCCGCCAGGTTTAGGTGGTGGTGGGCCGGAAACCGCGCTTGCGACCGACGGTTTTGGTGCGCCGCTGGCCGCTGCGGACGCCTGATTGCCAGAGAAGCCGCGACGACGCGCGCCGCCCTCCGCTCTCCTCCCCTCCGTCCGCTCCGTGCGGCCGGCGACAAAACCGCTCCATCCGGAGGCGGTGCGGTGCGCCGTACACGGGTGGACCGCCGGGGTCTGCGGCGCGGCGAGGCGTCACGCGCGTGGGACCCGCATCTGGCAGCGTTGGTGTGGATTGCGACGCCGCGTCACGCGTGGGGAGCGGCCTTGGGCCACGGGCCTGCGGACCACTCGTGGACCGGGGGTTGGTGCACGGTTCGGCGGAGTGCGCCCTGCCCGGACCGTCAGACCGGTCGGGTTTGCGCTCGCTTGAGGGGAGTACTCCGTGGTTCGTGAAGTGGGAAATATGACTTTTTTTTTTGTCCATACATACATAAATAAACAAAAGAAATATTTAACAAAAATGATTACTTGGGCAATAAGATTACCACATATTCACCAGCATTTATATTTCTATTTTTTTTGTCTCCGAATGATGTCTATTAGAATGATAACCATGGAATATAAAAAGGTCTGAAAACCACCAGAGTATTTACATCTGGTGCCGCTAAGATATCAGATTCATATCAATTACCCCTTAGTTATTCTAATTCTAATCTAGAAAAAGTTTTTATAAACAACAAAAAAGACTCGATGGTACCGATGCAATTTACAGTCAAAATATGGTACATGGTCTCGTGGAGGAACAAGAAGAGAACCGGCCCAACAAGAAAACCCAAAGGGCGTGGACGAAAATACAGCCGAAAACCGGGGGCAAGCACCGAACCGCTTGCGCCGCACAAGGTTCCGATCCGCAAGGTCTGCTGGCGCACCCAGATCGGATGCCCTTTTCTAGTTTCTTTCCCCTTCGCCAAGCCCAAACCAGGAACCCCCGTCTTTAAATACGCCCTCGGCCCCTCCTCCGCATCTCCCGTCTTCGTCTGCCAAACCATTCCTCCCATCACCACCGCCGCTCCTCCCGCAATCCTCCTCGTAGCCTCCGTCGACCATCGATCATGTCGGCCTACTGCGGAAAGTACAAGGGTACGTTCCATCGCCATCTCCTCTTTCCTGCCCTGGTCATGTTTGTATCCTCGTTTCGTTGCTGATCTGCTTGTGATGTCGTCCGGTTTTGTGTATTGTAGATCTGTAAGTTGTTCGTTGTTTGTGCGCTCAGATCTAGGTTGACGAGCATGCTAACGATTCGTATAGCTCTGAGAGACCCGTTTCGGTGTCGGATTTGCGGAATTTTTGTAGATCCGTACAGGCTTGTGCGGTCGTGCCTTGGCTTTTAGTGCCTACTACTTGTGTTTGGATTTTAGGGGTTTGGTGGTTGCCGAAAGGGTTTAGGTGATAGAGCAGGTTATGATCGGATAGTTTGACATGTGATTCGCTTATTTTTGTTTTGATTTTATTCATACTTACAGTGGTATGCATCTGTTCATGCTGTTTCCAATTGATTCGCATGGTGGATCAGATTATGTGCGTTAGATTATGTCAGTTTGGTATGTTGTTTCATGATGGAAGATAAATTCTCCTGCTGGCATGCACTCGTGGCTCGCATGAAAGATAAATTCTCCTGCTGCCATGCACTGGTAGCTCATGTTGTAGTTTGTTTTTTTGTGCTTGTTTGATATTATCTACTCGTTCAATCTTAATATTTTCCCGTCATGTCATGGCTGCTAGAATAGATGCTATACTATATGCATGCATCTAGGATAGTCAGATCTATAAGTAGTTTTAAGCTTACTGTGCTAATCTAATCTTGATCTGTGCTTCCTTTTAAGTCATGAGCATGTTTATGGTAATACAGTTTTATATAAATCATGGTTATGCTAGTAGAGTTATAAATAAAGCAGTTTTTGGTTAACCAGTAGTAACTTAATGATTTTGTATTATTTGGGATGGCCTTTGTAGTGTTAGATAATCCTCATGTTTATGCTTATATTGTTAGATAATCATTATGCTTATGCTTATATTGTTAGAATAATCATCATGCTTATATGCTTATATTGTTAGATAATCATGCTTATGCTTATTGATTTTCAAGTCCCAACTATTCTTACACTAAATTTCTGTGTATGTTATGCAGACGAGCTCATCAAGAATGCTGCCTACATTGGCACCCCTGGCAAGGGTATCCTTGCTGCTGATGAGTCCACGGGCACCATTGGCAAGCGCCTTTCAAGCATCAATGTTGAGAACGTGGAGGAGAACCGCCGTGCCCTCCGTGAGCTCCTTTTCTGCTGCCCTGGTGCCCTTCAGTACATCAGCGGTGTGATCCTCTTTGAGGAGACCCTCTACCAGAAGACCAAGGATGGCAAGCCCTTTGTCGATGTCCTCAAGGAGGGAGGCGTCCTCCCTGGCATCAAGGTCGACAAGGGCACCATTGAGGTTGCTGGCACCGACAAGGAGACCACCACCCAGGGCCATGATGACCTTGGCAAGCGCTGCGCCAAGTATTACGAGGCCGGTGCCCGCTTTGCCAAGTGGCGCGCTGTTCTCAAGATTGGCCCCAATGAGCCATCACAGCTTGCCATTGACCTGAACGCTCAGGGCCTGGCTCGCTATGCCATCATCTGCCAGGAGAATGGTCTGGTGCCGATTGTTGAGCCTGAGATCCTTGTCGATGGCCCTCACGACATTGAACGCTGTGCTTACGTCACTGAGGTCGTCCTTGCTGCCTGCTACAAGGCTCTCAACGAGCACCATGTCCTCCTGGAGGGTACCCTCTTGAAGCCCAACATGGTGACTCCAGGCTCTGACTCCAAGAAGGTGACCCCTGAGGTGATTGCTGAGTACACTGTTCGCACCCTCCAGAGGACCGTCCCTGCTGCTGTGCCTGCTGTTGTCTTCCTCTCCGGTGGACAGAGCGAGGAGGAGGCCACCCTCAACCTCAATGCCATGAACAAGCTCAACACCAAGAAGCCGTGGTCCCTGTCCTTCTCCTTCGGCCGTGCCCTCCAGGCGAGCACCCTCAAGGCCTGGGCTGGCAAGGTGGAGAACATCGAGAAGGCTAGGGCTGCCTTCCTCGCCAGGTGCAAGGCCAACTCTGAGGCTACCCTCGGCACCTACAAGGGTGATGCTGCCGCTGACACCGAGAGCCTCCACGTCAAGGACTACAAGTACTAAGTTGCTTTCTCTTTGCTGCCCGTTTTGGAACTCCTGCCTACGTTTAGGTTGCTGAGTGTGGTTATATTCGGACATCAAAAAAACATTCCTATGTGGATGCTGGTTATCTTTATATTCGTATATTAACTAGTCTGTTAAATTTCGTGTAATTTGGTCCTGCCGATGGAGAGTCAAGCAGCCTCTTTTTTTGTTCTATCTACTATGCTGTAAACATGGCTATGTATCGGCAAAAACCATTCTATATGCTGAGTTCTGGAGACAGCAACGTGTTTGGTTCCTTTTTGTTTTGAGGCAAACTCATGAATGATTTAGATGTACCACCAAAGTATGGACTATATCCGCCCGCTGGTTAGCTGAAGTTTGAAACAAAACTTGCATGAAAACAGTAAGTACATTGTAGCACAAATTAGTGACACATCACGATACTTATTCACAACCATGCTCAGCATGCAAGTCAAAGATCTTGGCAGCTCTAACAAACCGAGTTTTGTATCCAAATTACGCGAAATTTAACAGACTTTTCAAAGGATTATGTTTTTTTAGCTTTAACAAACCGAGTCTTGGCAGCACAAATTAATGAATAAATCAGTAGCAGGATTTTGTTTTAGCTATTAGCGTGTAATCTCCCCGTACAAATAATGTATATTAGAATCATATAATATATTCTGTAATAAGCTTATTTGGAGACACAAATGTTGGTAATCATAACATAAGGTTTATTACTTAGTTCAAACGCAGAGTGACATTCTTTTTAAGATGGAGTAAAGAACAACTCAGCAGTAAGAAATTACTTTCCAAAGGAAAGTGTGGCAACCTGCACATTGACATTTATAGGAGAGAAAATATAAGTACTTAGAAATATGTAGTATTCGATTTGATACAAGCTAGGCCAGTTAAGCTCAGGGCAAATATAGAGCGAAGCAAAACTCAGGACAACCTATTCCAGGATATCCTCATCAATCTCGATTGAAATGATCTCCCCGTCATCGAACTGGTCTTTCCGTGGAGGAGCTGGAGGAGCAAAGAGCCGCGGAGGTCCAGTTCCCTTCTTCTTGTTGCGCGGCCTCGCCTAATATGACCAGACAGCTAAATAAGACATAATAAAAAAAACAAAATGCCATGAAAATTATGCTGGAGCACTCACATTGCCATATGAATGGTTGAACCTTTTGCCCCTTTTCGTCTTCTTGTCCCCTCTACCACAGTAGACTGAGCAAGTGCAAATAAAGTTACTCAGTACACAGGATTATCAGTATTGATATAAACAGAAGCCAAAACAGATCCCACCCCAGTTGGGTTCTTGTAATCAGAGAATAAAATTCTGAAGCACGTTTTCGACATTAGAATTTCAGAATTTGGATCGAATTATGATTAATTACAACTGTCTTCTTTGAAGAACACACGGGAAAAGCATGAATCTTTGACTCTTTGTATTAATAATAAAAATAAAGCAGAAACAAGAAACAAGTGTTCACGAGAGCTCTGAGGCCAGTGGCATAAGAGGCGACCAAAAAAAAAAAACTTCAGGTAGCAGTGATAAACAGGAGACTAAGATAACTGCCTTGTTCGCCACTCATTCCTGGCACCATGTCAGGTGAATCAGATCAATTAATAGGTAAAGGTTTAATAATCTACTATCAGTTTTCAGTTAATTTTTGAATCAACAGTTTTCAGTTCATATATGTGCTCCTGCTCCTCAATACCTTAATTTTTTTTCATGTGGAACAACTTTATCAGTAATTGACCCAGATGGACTAAGAGCAGGTACTGAAATTGATCCTTTGTTCTGGGTTACTGAATGGACAATTTCAGAATTTTCAGTTTCATCAGATAAAACAGCAGGTCCTGACATAGTTATTATGGAAGGAAGTGAATGGACGTTATTCAGTTTCTTGGGAAATGGACCTTCGGACCTTTGCTTTGAGATAAGTTTCAGAGAAAATCCTTTGCTTAGAGAGAAAATTCAGATTAGAGCACGATAAGCTATCAGAAGCAGTGACTCACTTCCCTAAGTCCTTGCCTTTTAGTTCCATTTTCTGCATCTTCTTATTCTGTGTGATGAGCCATCTTCCTTATTACAGTACAATTTTGAACTTTTGATACTGTGTGATGTTATTCAGTAGGATGGTTGTTTAATCTTGTTCTAATGTTGGATCAATGCTGTCCATTTCAGTGGCAAATTCCTTACTTGACCATCTTATACAAAGAAGGAAAATCTTCATCATCCCCAATTGAACTCAAACGAATTTCTCAAGTGTCGTTGTAATACTATAGCGACTGATTATTCTCCCTTATCGCGAGGAAAACAGTAGCCATTTCTCTTGACATGTGCCAGAAAGAAACTACCTCAGACAAAAATGAAATGAAGATGTAGCTGCTTAATTTACCGTCAAGAACTGGAGTGACGGTGGCCGACGTGACGGCGCCGACGGCGAACGCAGCTCGGACGCGGGGGAAGGCGGCGGAGGCTGCGAGCGCGTAGGAGGAAGTGGACACAGAGGAAGAGACGGCGCCGTGGTTGTGAGATGGGAGGGCCGCGGCGGCCGTGGACATGGCCATGCCCTGGATGGCGAGCAGCGCCATGGGGCAAGAAGGAGCGAGCGCAGCGGGCAAGACTCGTGTGCTCGGAATGGGGAGGGATCAGGTTGGATAAGGGATAAAAGGGCTCGCAGCGGGAGCCACAGCTCACATCTAAGATGGGCTGGTGTGGGCTGGGCCACAAGTAACCTTATGGGTCTCAGTCTTGGATTCACACACACAAAAAAAAAAAGTCTTAGATTCTTTTTCTTTTTTTGGATAATATAAATAAGGTGATCAAAGCTTAGATTTGAGTAATGGTAACAGAAAACAAAACCCTAAGTTCTCCAGCGTCGTTCTCCGGCCCGTCCTTCTAGTGCTGAGTTAAGGTTCTGGTCCTTCTCGATTTCGGTGGACTGGTGGAGGCAGGGACTTCAATTGATCGTGGCCTCACAGCATCACCCGTGCAAGGTGCCAGCTTTCCCGGCTGCAGCGAAATCAATTTCAGACTTGGATGAGAGCTCATGGTCTGTGCATCAACGTCCCTGTGTACTACTACGTTTCACCAGAGGCTAGCGTCAAGGAACGGCCCAGAGCTGTCCCACCTTGTGCAGGTAATTTTCCGTCCTGGAATTAGTATTTGGGAGCGTGTGGCTGAAGGGATTCCATTTCATAAAAGCAACTGAATGGAAGGCTTGCAAAGGTCACTGTCAGGTACCACGCCCGGGCTGCTCACCTGTACACAGTACACTAGTAGTGTACAATACAAAATGAGTGGTCGCTGTCAGGTAGTACAATTCAACCTACTACCAGAGTTTGAGTTTCAGTGTCCAATCATAAATAAACCGATGGCCAAATCGATTCGGACCGAATTCCTTCCAGCACCGGTACAGTAGTTGATAGTTGAAATGCCCTCCATCTATCTTCCTTCCGTTTGCTCTCTCATCAGCATCCAACAGTGATGGAAAATGTCCTTTCCTCCTCCCCGTTTGTTCAGATCGAACATTACAGTTCTTTGGTCGATTCTATTTCCGCACAGCTATCTAGCGTTGTCCATCACAGCATTTGTACTTTTGCAGTATGAAGTAGCAGAAAAGGTAGTGGCTCAGGAAATGGAAAGGATAAAGGCCCCTGTTTCCTTCATTTTTCTGAATAATCCGGCAATTTGCCAGACGAGAAATGTCAAGCTAGTAAAACCCGAGACATTTTTCTTCTTTACATACAATTATTACAGCGAGCAACGCCATCATGCAAAGCCAGTGCAATGACATGGCAGAACACAAGAGGTTGCTTGTCAGCAACGGCTTGGCTTTGCCAACTCGATCAACAGAGGATGGTCGGCTGCCGGAACCCTTGCTTGCTTCATCGCTTGTACACCACTGCTTCTTCTTCCCAGACCCCTTCTGCTCTTCCAGAGCTTCAGAGGGTGAGGGGAGCTTTGCTAGACTAGGTAGTCGTAGTAGACCAGCAGCATGTTGTCGGGGACGATCAGAGGCAGGCTGTCGATGAAGCTGAGAAAGTGCTTCACGTTCTCCTTCTCCAGGGTCACCGTGTCGATCACGTCGTCGTCGCCGGTAAGCACCCAGAGGTCGCTGGACCGGACCCTTTTCAGGCTTCCGCGGCAGAACGGGCATGACTGGGATCTTGTATACCTGCAGTCACGATACATTCAGAGTTCAGCATTATGTTGCTTGAAACAGAAGTACAGAATGGGGTTAAGCAAGAGGAAGAGGCGTCTGTCTAGTTGAGAATTCAGATGAAGCTTAATCCCTCCCCGATCCCTCTGATTGCTAGGATTGTCAGTAACTGAAAATAATAGATACGCTAGTTGTTACTGAAAGCGTCTACTGCTACAACCAATCTCATTGAGTGTTATCCATAATCTAATAAAGCAACATTATTAGGGAAGTTATTGACCTTGCCAAATTTCTAGTAATGTAGCTGATTGATGAGTATCATTAGAAACAACAACCTGACAAATACTCAAACACAATGACTTGCAGATGACACCCTTGATACACAAGCATGATCTGCCAGCTAAGATAATATCATTAAGGATTTGTAATGCCATGTCATTGTGCTCCTCCTGTTTTATCCCTTTAATTTTTGTTTGTAACTTGGCAGTTCGTTGGCACTAATGAATAATGATTTAACAACATTAAAAAGGCTACAATTCTCCTGGTTGTCTGCTTTCAATTCCAAATTGATTTGCCATTGCTAATTGTTGACTGAACGTGGGGGCTTCTAACAATGGTGCAAAGTACCATAATTTTGTCCACTAAGCTCTGGCTAATGTGGCATTAAACTGGAGGAATGAAGAGAATGAATCTCCTAACATGGCACATGATCATTAGATCACATCAAATACCTCCTAGGTGACCAATAGAAGGCTGAAAATTTTAGAATAAGGAACACATGGATTCCCATGGCCGCCATGGTGGTGCAAAACAAATAAAAAACCAACTCAGCACATGAGGGTGATAAGGATAAGCTGCACTGCAGAACCGCAGCGAAGAATAAAATCGAAACATTCAGGAGAATGTAGCATCTGAATTTGACTAAATGGAGGCTGTAGATAATGAATATGAAAAAAAATGCATTAGGACTATGCTGGGTTGTTGAACCACCCCCTCCCCACTCCCAACCAAAGGACCAACAATGAACGAGTAGAAGTAGCCCACCGAGGACAGGTTTTTTTAAGAAAATTATTGAACCACCCTTGCGCTATAAAGAGTCCAAGACTGTGTCAATGCTTACGCGTTTCTCAAACCTTATCTTTAAAATTGATATAACATTAAGGGTGTTCAAACAGCTAGCGATTTTTTTATGGTAGCGTATGATATTGGGCCCCAATTGATAAATGATAATGATCCAGGCTCAGATATCTTGGTACTTAAATAATACACCCAAAACGGATAAGCAAGAGCAAGAGGGAGCAATACCAGTCTCGATAACAGTTGATGCACATGGCATGGTTGCAATTGGGAAGGACCATCTTGGTGCAGGTCTCCAAGCAAATGCCACACTCATCCTCCCTGTCATCATCGGCAACAAGCTTCCGACCGCCGCCGGCAGCAGACTCCTTACACCACCCTTTGTCCTTGCAGTCCTTATCCATCAAGTTGCCCTCCAGTTGTTGCAAGAAAGGGTATATGATAGCTGCGTTCCATGGGGTCCCAAAATTATATTAAACCACTGCAACAAAAAAAATCTTGACCTGAAAAGCTTCTTAATTACTACTTTCTATGGTGGATAATAAGCATACCGTAGAATTCCTTCAGGCTCGCTCTCCTTTCTATGGTGGATATAGAGGCGTCTTCATCAACATAAACCTGTATGTTCAACAAAGACCATGTCAACATTCAGAACGCACAATTCGTGAGTTCAGAAACTCTCTCGGCAAGTGCAATTCAGCAGTACCTTGTAGACAAGAACCTCGAGCAGTCCAAGGTAACTAGGGAGCGTGTATGACAAGGAGCAGCTGCAGTCCATCCATTGGATAAGGTTGAGAATGATTGGAGCCATGGAGCTGTAGGAGAGCCTCATCTGCACGCAGGCACCCCCATACGCCCTGTGTATAGCGTGCGCCCTGAAGGAAAAAAGAGGGATTTTTACCCATATTCATCAGTAAACACATAGAACACGAACCGAATACAGTCAGGAAAAGAGGAAAAACAAAGATGCAAGCTTTTTCTCTACACTAGACATCTTTTCGTGGAAAATCAACCAGCAGAGGAGGACACCAAGAATCAAGAGAGTATGAAATACAGAGCAAATTGAAAGGGAGGAGAGGATTACAGGGTGTTGGCATGGTGGATATCAGCTTCAAGGGCCTTGAGAGACCCCCGGAGAGACAAAGGCCTGCCGCCATGGAACATGACTGCTCCCGAGCACAAATCCAACCTCCTCTTCCGTTTCCTCCGCTCCCCTATCCCAAGCTCTCAAGCCTATAAAACACACAGAGGCTTGGGCAAGGCGCAGAGGGGGCTCGACCTCAGGAAGCAACGAGCAAGCAAAGCAAGGCAAGGCAAGGCAAGGCCGCCAACAAGAAAGAAATGGAAGACGCAAGCTGTTTTGGTTTGGGTTTGTGGGAAAGTAGCTTTGGTTGGGGAGGGAAACTGTGAAGGGGGCCTTTTGTCCGTCCTGCGCCCTCCCACGGTTCGTCCCTTGGGTTTTATATAATCACATGAGAGCAGGAGATGATAGCTTGGCAACTTGCGAATTGTTTTGCTTTGTTTCCTTGGTTTGCTTGACAACAAGTGCAAAAGCTTTGGAATAAAATTTGGGGGAGGGAAGGAGACAAAGGCTGAGGAAAAGCCTACTACACAAATAGGGCATTCATGGTGCTTAGATTAGGAGCAGTTATGGTGCTGTTCTAATGTCTCCAAAACTCCTCTGTTGTCTAGTAATTTCTTGAATTATTTTAAGACAAAAAACATTGAAAAAAATAGTTTACAAGGGAAAAAAAAAGTTTAGATGAAGAATTATTTAGTAGTTTATTTATATAATTTGAATTATCTATTAAATTCTGGAACCTAAATGTTTACAGATGAGAAAGGTTCTGGCGCAAAATTTCACAGAGAGAAATTGTGAGAAAAAAAAAGAGAATAAATAATATTTGTGGATAGATTGATGACGAACGGGATGGTGATAACGAGCCGCTGGACGGCTGAAGGTAGGGCTCAGATGACACACTGGAAAAGAGGGGCCTCGGTGCCTGGCTGGCCCTATCCACTACCAGCACGGTGGGGCCCGGCGCCGGTTTTTGGGACCCACTATCATTTTCCTCGTGATTCATTGTGGCCATCGATAGAGATACCCATTACGTGACGTGGAAATTGTAGTCTCGTGATGGTTACAGTTGAATTTTGCTTTCTGGATGAAAGTTGCACAAGAAAAACTTTAGAAAGGGTAAACTACTAAATTCCGGTAGAATATTTAGATGCAGAACTACCTAGCACGCTTGATGTTTAGATGCAATATAAACTTTGTGCTGCCTCCATTTGGAAAAAAAAAATGATATTCCTAATCAAAGCAGTTTACGTAAATTTATAAAACATATTGATATTTATGATAATGAATACAATGCTGCTTTTTTTACATCGTAAAATTGATGGTGCTATCCTAGATTTGCATTCTTTTTAAGCAGAGTAAAAAGTTTCAAAGAAATTGTAGCTTTGGGAGTTCTAGAAACTGTATTTATGACCTATAATAACTGTGGTTTTACATGACTTTGCCTTATACAACCCACAGTTATAACACTATGGTTTTCTAAATCTAAAATCATCCAAACATGCCTGCAATCATTATATATGGTCTCGCGTACAAGTGCGATGCAAACAGTGGACGCAATCCTGTTTGGTCCGTGGTCCTCCTGTTCCGCTATCTGGCCATGGCAGCACCATTGGGCATTGAGGCCGGGCCCTCCAGATTCCCACTATAAGAAAAGCGAGAATCTACTGTATCTCTGATCTGTCCAGCATCAAATATCTAGTGGGCACTGCTAATGCTAGGCAGGTTACAGGAAAGCAGGGTCTGATCAGCTCAGCTGAACCTGAGGATAAGGGCATTGCCTCACCATTTCTGATCGATCAACGTCTGATATCATTGCAGGCCCCTCCTGCTGCTGTGAGCTTTACGCTAGATTTCCGGCCCTTGTCCTTCCCAGATTGCTACTCCTACATGCTACAAATATCCTGAGTTTATTTATGTGTAGTATATATGGCTTACACTCCATCACTTCTTTGTATAAGAAAGAAGCATATCGGCGAGGACTGTCGTTTCGGCAAGCATAAATGGTTTTTGCCGCGGTTTCAGTCATCTCCGACCAAAGACAGTGACTTTGGAGTCAACAAGGAAAAAAAAATAAAAAAACTATGACTAGAGTATTATTTGGGGTGAGGCAAGCTATGATGGCATGGTCTCATCACCTCTCTGCAGGAAAGGTTGCATGGCCGTTGGAATCAGTCAGGAAAGGCTAGTGGGGCTTCAGTTTCAGAGTTTGACCGTGTGATCACACTATCACGGGGAGATCAAAGACGACCGACCGAATTGCATCAGTCTTCAGCCACAACCGGACCGGCCGGCAACATGTATGTTTAGTTGAAGAATTGAAATTCCGAGGCCATTTTGAATTGAATGTTTTGTGAACGTGTAGAAACTGCTGGTGCCCATCAACCGCTCCAGCTGCCGGTCCTTGTGTGCTGACACGATTACGCGACGGATTTCCCGATGCCCGTGATGGATTGGGGAGTGGTTGGAGCTGAAATCCAGAGTTTGCCCTGCCCAGTTCGGTCTCCTCGACTTCATCTCGTACCCTATAGGCGAACGAGAGAGGCCGCCGGGCCTTGATGGGCGACAAGTTCAACAGGACACGCATGACGTGCCCAGGGACGGAACACACACCTCCCCTCGCTGTTTTCCCGGAGGGTCTCCGTGTTTTTGGCCTGCGACGGTGCTTCCTAGGCTTTCTTTCAGGATGCAGGAGGCATGCGACGTGGTGCTGCTTGGGACCGAGTATTCTGAAACCTACTTTTCGCGGCGCTGAGAACAGCTAGCTGTTTCTTGAGATTGATCTCTAGATACCAGAGGTTCATTAGCTGTCGAGTTCATCGAGACTCTCGTCGCGTATATTGTCCGTTCCGGCGGAAGATTCACGCGGCCTGCACTCGATCGATCGCGTAAACGTGACCTCAAACACTTGTTTGTTTATATGCGCTCCTTGATTTGGATCGTCCGATCGATACGGTCTGCGAAAAAGCCACAGAAACAGAATCACACGTATCGCAAAAGACACACACATGCGATGCGAGCTTCGTCGATAATGATATATTTATTATTAATAAACATAAGAAATCGAACCCTGCTCGATCGCTCGCGATCGAATTGAATGAGGCAGCTAGCCACGCGGGATAAGAACGCCGCCGCCTGTACGCGGTTCTGGAAGCTCCGGATCGGGCAATCATTAGACGGGCGGATCACTGGATCATCATGCGTGTGTCCTATCGCATCGCCACGACACGTCCCGATTGGGGAAGGTCGCGTCACGGTCACACAGCCCGCTCGCGGCCGGGCCGCCGCCGCGCTGCACCTGAATTTGCATCAGAGCTGGAGTACGGTCGCATGATGATTCCAGCAGACGTGCGCCCGTGCTCCGTTAATCGGTCAACACGCCTCTCGATTAGCGCCACACACACATTCTCACGGGTCTCGATCCCTAGCGTTGCTTGCTTTCCTGCTCCGATTCTTGTGTGTTATCTTCTGTGACCACGATTATTCCTCGGCGGTGACCGGCGAACGGTGCGGAGCCTCCCTCCAGTCCCCGTATGGTGATGGTCGCTGTCGCAGGGTTTCGGTTGCTTGGACGCCGATGGCCACGATGAGTGTCATCAGCGGAGTGCTAAGCGAGGCGAGGCCCATAATGGCTGTCATCGAAACGTGACGCGGGCTCCGCTTCTTTCCTCTTGGAGTGGTGGAAGCGCCCATGCTTTGCTTTGAAATGGAAGCGTCGGGAAGGAAAGGAAGCGCCTCTACTTTCACCTGTTCTCTGATTTTTTTTTTTTTTCATTCCCCCGGCGTGTTTAGCTCAACTAGATGAAGTGCACCTTGATGAGTCCCCCGTGGCGATTCGTTCGATCGATCACGCAGGAGCACGGGTATAATTGCTTGCAAAAGAAAAAGTACCCAAACGATGCGTCAAAGGCCTGATGATGATGGGGCTTGCCTTCTTCTTGGATAGGAAGACGCATCCAGGATTCAGGAACCCCGCGTCATCGCTTGCGGTTCGTTCGCAGCAGTCGTAGTTGAGCGGCGACGGCCGGCCGCCTTTCTTCGTAATAATAATAATCCGTCGCCGGACTGCCTCACTAATCAATCGATCCGCTGTTCAGTTATCCACAAGCAGACCTAAGCCTGCAGGCACTTGTTGGTCTCTCTGGGATGGACGGGACGCCACAAGGCAGGCAAGCGCTCGCGAGGAGGGCAAGTCAATGGCCGAAACGGACGTGCCAACCGAACGCCTTTCCGCCCTCACCTAATGCATCTCCCATACCGCCGCCGTTGGTAAACAAAGGGCGTGGGAGGAGACAGATCGAGGACATTGCGATTCTCGCGTAACCGGGAAGGGAATCCCCTCCCCAGATTTTTCGTTGACGAATTCGCCGAGCGGAACGAACGGGGGCAGAAAGAATCGCCGCGGACACCAACACGACGCACGCACGCCCGGACGGCTCAGCGTCGTCGTCGCGTCTTTTCCTTGCGCCGCCTCCGTTGCCACCGTTCGCCGATTAGCCTGCCACAATAGATTTTCTTTGAAAGAAAATTGGGACCCTACGAGCTTTGAGGATGTGAACCGTGACGTGATGTCCCGTATCTTTGTATGCTGCACGCCTGCACCTGACCTGAATGATATGCGTACGGAGTACGTATTTTGCAAGTTCCAGCGAGTTTTCTTGGCCCTAGATGTCCAGTTAACTAAGACTCCTCTTCTATTTCTCTGACCGCAACAAATCCATACGGAGACTTCTGAAGGCAGCCATTGATGACCAACTAAAAGAATGCATGGGTCTCTTGGTGATGGATCATATTAGTGCTGGACGGGGGTAAAGCCAAAGCGTGCTTGACAAACTGTGAAAAGGGAGACGCGAAAGAAAGCCGCTCGATGGATTGCGCGCGGTGCTTTTGCAAGACGTGTGTTGGTTGCGCGATTGACCGGACGAAAGGCGCGGCCACTACCACCGGCGGGGCGCGCGTCGGCACGCCGAGCCGAGGCCCGGATGGCCTGGCCGGCGCCGGGCGAGGCGGGGCCCCTGCGCGCGCCGCAGCAGTGTGGTCGTGGCGTCTGGACCATGCACGCTACAAAGCTGTGGACTATGGAGCCAGCCATGCATTGAGCATGAGTCCAAATCTGAACGCTGTCTAGCGCTGGGAAAAGAGGGCCTTGGGGACTAGTGTGTACTGTATTAAACAGAGGTGCGCGCTCCAACTAATCACAAGCATAGGCTACGTTGTTGTGTTGTGGTCCTCGTTTGGGTCCAAAAGATGTTCGCTAGACGGCAAGAGAGCACGCGAGAGACGGACAAAATGCGTGTACCGGCGTTTGACACGGTTTCTTCGGCGGCAACCTTACCAACTCCACCACTATGCTTTGGAGTTTGGACTCGTCCCTAAGGCCGGCCACCGGCCGCCGTCGGAGCTCTGCTCTGCTTCGCTCGTCGACTCTTTACATTTCGTCCTAAAGTACACTTGACAAATACCGTTTGTTTACATTTTAAATTAATTAAGGGAAAAGAAAAAGAAAAGGAGAAGCAAAGCAACACTAGACATGGCGTCGCCCCCGGCGGCCAGCAAACAAACCAACGTATTAAGGCCGGCCCCAGCAGAAGCCATTTTTGGCCAGCATCATAGATAGATAGATAGATAGCTTCGCGCTTTCTGCTCGTAGCAAAAAAAAAATATGGGCTTCGCGCCTGCTATCACCTATTCGAGACCCGCCCACAAAACAGCGCATACTTTTACAGACGGACCGGGCCCTGTGTCACATCACATATAACGCCCACTATGAACGACTAGTTCTGTCATATTTCGAAAAAAAAAATTAGAATTATAAATTTACTTTAAAAAAAATTAAAAATAAAAAAAATTCTTCCATTCAACGCATGCATCGCATCTGAGGCCGTGTATGCGTGTGCGTCTTCTCCAACTCTGACAACCGAGCAATCAAAAAAAGAAAAAAAACTCTGACAACCGACCCTAGTAGGTTCCTCTGAAGGCAACTAATCAAGCCAACCCTAGTCAACCATAGCGATCAACATCCGCAACTACGCCGCCGCCGCCGTTCGGGAGCCGATAATATAAGCACACATCGAGATGCATGGCTATGCCTTGCATTTGATCAGGGGGTTCCGCAGTTCGCCCGATGGCGGACGCCACGTGAGTGCCACCTCGCGCGCGCTGAGCGATTTATTGAGATCAAGCCAGCGAAGGCTTCGTCTGGAGTTGAGAGGTGAAAGATGTTTTTTCCCTTTCGTTTTATTTGCTATTGTTCCTTGAATTTTTCTAGCTCTCTTTGTTGAAAATGTGGATTTCTCTATTTATTATGAACATAGGATTTGAGTCGATCCCTCCTTTGATCACCATCCAACTTAGATGCGTACATGCATCTCTCTATCCAATATTAAGTTAGCGAATAGGTTTTTGTCTTTCATGCATGCCTTAGATTAGAACTCATGAGATTAATTACTGCTACATACCTGAAACGATATATCGATTTGGTTACCTGAACATGCATGGAAGGACGCGTACAGCAAATGTGTGCACATGCAGTTCGTTGATTCACTGTGAGAAAATGGGAGCAGTTTTAATTTGGTTTTACTAGACCTAGCTACAAAAACTGCAGGGTCTGTTGGGTTTAGGTGTCTTTTGGTGGCACTGTTCATCACAAAAAAAAATATGTGCATGTATGCATTGGTTCAGAACTTCAGATGCATCCATTATTTGTTTATAAAAGTACAATGTATCAAGTTAGATCCACTCTTTTGGTGCATCTACGACAGATGAAAAGAATGTTAAAAGAATAGAAATAATTACATTTAGTGGAAACAAAAAAGGATATCCCTTGACCAGAAAACGTTAATCACGTCTCCTCCGGCCTTTTCACGCTCGTACAGAAGGCAGGTGGGATTAACAAACGGCAGAGTGGGTAATTATACTTGAACTCCATGTGAGAGTACAAAAGTCTAAAAACCGGAGCACCTCTTGAGGTGCTTCAGAAAAAATTTGGAGTTGACCTCTAACTCCATATTTTCATGGAGCGGAGTTCTAGGAGCCAAAGGTGTTTGACGACGCGGAGCTGGAGCGGAGCTAAAAATAAACGGGAACGGAGCAGTCCCAAACACTCCCTTAACTATGACGGGCTGGATTGAGGTTTGTCGTCCCCTCGCCCAATGAAGACTTCATAGTGTTTGATGTTGCTTATAAAAAATAAGCAGCCTTGCATATTTTCCATCTTAACATATGTTTATCTATACGTATAGCAATTTGGAGTTGACAGCAATTCTATGATTCACCTCTATGAAACTCTAGGTCATTCTCTCTCCATCCCATGCCAGCATGTATGTACACCCCCACATGAATGACTGCAGCAGAACATAAAGACACGTAACTAGAGTTGAAAATAAATATAGATTGAGAAAATATTACCCATTTTTTGTTGCACTATGTTAGAATAGGGAATTGTTTTCCACTTTGGCAAGTTTATTGGTTTTTTTTTTTCAATTGTAAGCAAGCCAATTGTTTGGCTTCCACCTAGAACTGGATGGTGTGTTTGCCTCAAAGTATAGATGAATAAGTGGCACATGTTATGTAGGGGATTTGTACTTGCCTTCGTCTCGCATTGTTGGGTCAACGGCTAAGGAATTAAGGATCTATACCTTTAGAGCTTTGAAGTTCAGCACTAGGAGAGCTCAGTGGTTCTTGTTAATATTTATTGGCACAAAAACTAGAACAAATAAGCAAATGAATTTATTTTGATATGAGTAGCTAGGAATTATCACCACTATAGTAAAATATTACTTATCAAATGTCTTCGTCTACATTTTCAAACAATTTGCTTTTTGAATCTCATGTGTCGGTTAAGACCCAAAATTATTCATAGCCAACTTCTGGCCTTGGAAAGTTGTTATGAATGATGTTGAATCAATCTCCACACTACTGAAGGCATATGCATCTATAACCTGCGTAGGTATGTTTGAGTTAGTACATAGTAGGCATTTGCATGTTTATATTGTCAAGATGGATTTAAAATGATATTACCTTATCTAATATAAATTTTGACATTTGGGCACAATAGTTTTGCTATACGAACGCTATCACCTAATATCACCTTAGCATCAACGTAACATATATGTCGAGTGTCGATAATAGGCTACCTTGGTGTGATATGTGTAGGGGGGGTCATCTTGTTGTTTTGCTGTGGCAACTTAGAAGAACAAGTATCGGCAACATGACCACTCTACACATATCATACATAGGAAGCCTATTGTCAACACCGATTGCAGATTGATTCAACTCAAGAGAGATGCTGCAACATACATAGGAATGAGTTACGACGATGTTAAGGTGCAAGAAATATGCGACAATGTTCTTACAGCAAAAAAGTCGTGACCAAAATGTCAGAGGATTTTTTATTAGATGAAGTAGTATCATTTTAGATCCATCTCTGCAATACAAACATCCAAACACCTACTACGTGCTAACTCAAATCTATGAATGTTATAAATGCCTATGCTAATTTTAGTAATGTGGAGACTGAAACAATAATTCTTATATGACATGTACATAGAGAGCTGGTAAATATGCAAGTTTGTTTTCTTTCAGATCGCAACATTATGTGTCAATTTCATGGTATGAATTATGGGAGCTGTTGTCTCTGTTTAATGTCCCATGAGAGCTTAATAAAAATAAAAATAAATGTCATAAATAAGAGACGGTCTATAAATATCAATAAGAAAAAAGAAAATAAATGCAATTTAGATCAATGGTCACGGTTCCTCCGCCTTGTCTGTTGCTTTCAGTCAGTAGCAATTTAGAATTGGCAAGAATTCTATGATTCACCTGTGTGAAATGCTAGGTCATTTGTTCTCCATCCTATGCCAGCGTATGTTTCAGTATGTACCGACTCATCACATGAATGACTGCAATGGAATAATAACTAGAGTATAGAACGTTAATATAAAACGAAACAGATTACGTCTCTTTTTGTTGCCGTATGTTAGAATAGGGAATTGTTTTTTCAAATTTATTGTTTTTTCAATTGTAACCAAGCTAACTTACACCGAGTCTAGGCATGATTGTATATATTCCACCTAAAATAAACCTGTCAACAGATTCCAAGTTGTTTTTCAAGATTAACAGGAGTACTTCCTCACTTGTTTTTCAAGATTCCAAGTTTACTGCTGATTAATTAATGGGCGCCCTTAATTAATTACTGCTTGTTAATTAAGCCAACAGATACGATGCTAGCGCTACTAATGCACTCGAATCTAGAAAACCTGTCTCAAAGTTTAATCAGAACTATATACAATCCTAATATGCGCAGGAAAATAGAGAGTGCTTGTTACAATGTTTGTAACTTTACATGTTGAGTGTCTTTTGTATTTGGCAAAAGCTTTATCGAGTGCCACGTTCGGTAAAAAAAACATCGGCAAAGACTTATTTGCTGAGTGCCACGTGTCAGGCACTCGGCAAAGTAAAAAAACCAAAAATAATAAAAAAATTATTGGGGAAGGGATCCACTGGCCAGCCCCCACCAGCACCTAGCCATGGTCTTTTTCTTAGAATTCCTTTCTCTCGCACGGTTTCTGTCTTAACCACTGCACTACACTATCACATGTGTCTATAAGTATTTTTAGTTCCCCACATATTATATCAAATCGAGTGTTAATTGTTTTTTATGTCCTAAACGAATTCAAATCAAAAAGCTATCAACTATAAAGTTTTGTAACTTTTTGAGATCTATACTTTTTGTTTAGAAAGTTTTTTCATCCGAGGTCATTTATAAAATTTGAATTTTAAATTTAAGAAATTCTAACGTAGGTTTAGCAGGTAAGATGTACTCAAATGAAAAAGTTTTCAACAACCTTTTATAACTTTTTGAGATCTACAAACCTTATTTTAGATGTTTTTCCATTCAAGGTCATTTAAAAATTTATATTTTAAATTTTTAAAATTTAAACATAGTTTAACATGGCTAAGATGAACTCAAATGAAAAAATATTCAACTACAATATTTCATAACTTCTCAAGATTTATAAACTCATTTGATCATTCAAAGTGGTGGTTCTAACAATAGTTCACAAATCTTATATCTCCTCTTATAGTTTTATAAACTATTAGAGAGACATGTAAGATTTGTGAACGAATTTATTTTTGCTTTGTCAAATTAAGAAATGACCAAAATAAACTTTTTAGACCTTGATGAGTTAAATGACTTTATAGTTGAAAATTTTTTCATTTGAATTCGTTTAGGGCTTCAAAAATTAATTTAAAATTTTCTTTACCGAGTGTCTTTTTTGACACTCGACAAAAACCTTCTTTCCTAAGTGCCAAGGAAAGACACTCGACAAAAACCTTCTTTGCCGAGTGTTTCTTGGTGAAGAAGCCTCTTTGTTGAGTATCGAAAAAATACACTCGGCGAAGAACAATTTTTCGGCAGTGACATCTCTTTGTTCTACGTGCATGACCTTTATACTGAAAACTTAAAACACAGCAGGGCCAATTAGCACTGGTGATACTATGACCACCTTCAGTTCAGTAGATAAGGCGTGCAAAAAGAAAGCAAATGGACTCACTGATTCATGTATTTAACTATATATAGGACTAACTGTTAGTATATGAAATAGGACAGACACACTAGGCAACAAGCGATGGCCGGAAGTGGCCGTCAGTCAGGCACTGACTACGAGGCAGCCAGAGAGGAGAGGAGGAGCTCGATCACTGCCACCTGGGAATCCCATCCGCACAACACAACGTCCGGGGGCGTGGGTCGCTCCGCCGATCATCGATCGCCGGGGAAGCGACAGACAGTTTCTTGCCTCGCATCGCATCCCCCGCCACGGGCCCCGCCGTCCGTCAGTTACTGCTGCCAAGTGTGGATCAATGGAGCACTGGAACATCGATATGCTCTCCTCCTAAACAGTGGAAAGTGTAGCCTATGTGGATACTAAATCTTTCCTAATGTGTTCTTTCTTGTAATACCGAAACGAGAATAGAGGAAGAGCACATGCAGCAAGCCACAGGCATTATTGGCGTCGTCTTCATTCTTTTTCTCCACCCTGCGGTTCCGCGAGGAACATTTGCAACACTTGCCTTGCTCCTGTGATTTGTGAAATGCGTTAACATGCGTCCTGCAACGGACGAGGAGGTGGTAGGGGGAGCTGTGAAGCAAGAGCCAGAGGACTTCGTTGTCGAAGTAGACGGTGACGAGGAGGAGGAAGCCGAGAAGGTGGTGGTCAAGAGGAGGAGGAGGAAGAAGACGGCCTGCGATCCGCGCAAGAAGCGGGCATGTGTGGATTGCACCAAGAGGTGTGCCCGGATCCATGGCCGGCCTCCTTCGCCGTCCGCGTTGCCGTCTTCAAGCAATGCGCGGCCGGTACCGGCAGTGCCATCCTTCTTCAAGGTCATGATGGGCTATTTCTCCGAGGACATGGTATGTTTTTTGATCCCCTACGGATTACTCGCATTGGTCTCACTTCATATCTGCATTATTTTATTTTCTGTGCATGTTTGCATAGGGTATGTACGGTAGTTGATCCCCAAGGATTTCAATGATACCATAACTGATTAGCCATGTTTCTTTTTGAATGATGTTGACGAAACATGAACCATGTATTTCACACACGCAGGATATACCACCCCCATTTTCCAGGACAATCAGGGACCTGGCAGGCTCCAACATCTTTCTTGAGGACGCATTTGGGCTCCGCTGGCGCGTGCGGCTGTGCTTGCGCAACGGTGTACTGTCGTTTGGGCATGGATGGAAGAACTTTGTGCTGGACCACGCCGTCAGCTGTGGCGAGTTCCTGGTGTTCAGGCGGATCGCGAGGTCGGTCTTCACCGTGCAGATGTTTGCCCCATCGGCTGTTGAGAGGCTGTATCTCTGTGAGAAGAACAAGAGGCAGAACCGGAAGAGGAAGCCCAGACAGAAAATAAGCTCTCCCGGTGTCCAGACTGTTAAGGTAACCAAGAACACCGTGAAAAACTGTAACAAGAGACAACGTACTGATGATCACCAAAATGGTATACGCCCAAGAGGCCATAAGAACAAGATAGAAGCTACGGTCTGCATCGACGACTCTGACGTTCCAGATTCTGCATCTGAAGAACCGAAATGTTCAGACACATCAGAGAGAGGACCGGAGGCTGGGACCGGAGAACCACAAGAAATTTCTGAGCCTCGTACAGGACATGAGTGTGAAGCTCAGGAGGTGTCAGATGGAGCGGCAAAAATAGCAGATGACAGCACAATACTTGGAAAAAATGAAAGCAATTACAAATGCTATTTCTACAAGTATTGTGCAAGTCTCTGCTGCTAATGAAATAGAGCATGGCCAGGGCTTGAATCTGCCGACAGATTGTGATGCTAGTGTACCTCTTGCTATGATGGATCTTAATGAAGTGAGTATAGACGATATATTTCTGTCAGCTGATATATATGAATTTAAAAGCGATATGTGTGACCCAGAATCATTTTCTGTTGATCTGAATATGGAGGGGCCTATTACTACTAGCCAAAACTCAGGATTCAGTTGCCTTGAGGATACACCACAGAATCACCTTTCTTCCATGGGAGATGGTCATCGTTATCTGATTCCAGAAGCGGTACTGTGTATCGAAAATAAAGCGATGAATGATGCACTAGGAACAGGAACATCATATTTTTGTGACTCCTCAGTGCATGATATAGACATCAACGCGTTGCTTGATAATGAGCTGCCATCATTTGGAAATGATAACTCTTCACCTCAAGCTGATGCTGAAATGCATTCTAATGAATGTGGATTAAGCAGCTCTGATAAGGATAAAGGCAATAGTTTGCTCCCTCTCATGATCAAGGAGGCTGCACATAAAAAATGTTAGTACTATTTTCCACTCTTTGGTTCTGATTTAAAGAGTTTGCTTTGTGTTTGCATGTTTTTTCCCCTTTGTGTTTGCATGTTTTTCCCCCAATTTAGAGCCACCACAATGATTCAGTATTTGTTGCAGCAGATTCTTCCATGACCGCGAAGCAGGATAAACCACAAGTTGACCAATGTAACATACAAGATAGTATAAGACATCATGCTACTGAAATCATTTCGAGAAGTGCAAAGCCTCATGAGCTTCCTGATCACAGGCAGAATCCTATGCAAACTGGTATTACGGTGTTCATCATGATTTATTACTCCCCAGCTCTCCCGGAATTTACAACCTTGAACTGGATGGATGTTAATTTCCACGTATGTACAACACAGCATTTATTTCATGCGTTTCAGCACAACTTGCAGGAAGTGGCTCTGAATCCGTCCACAGTGGAACCTCTGAATCTGGTGGCGTTCTTGCACTCACAGCAAACAGCATCAAGTTTTGCATCCCTGTGCCTGCACCAGGGCAAACATGGCTTGTGAGTAACCCTGACTATTCTATTTCCGACTCATCTGAGCTCAGCTTCTGCACCATAGCTCTAAAATATCTTTGTACATACAGGAGCTTCCCGGTCGACTTCCGGTTATTCCAAGAACGAAGAAACATGGGAGGAAGGTTGTAATACTCAAGGACCCATGCATGAGATTGTGGCCTGTGCTCTACCAATGCACCCCCAAGGTTCAATGGCTTCATCACTGGCTGGGTTGACATCTGCCGGGAGAACAGCCTCCAGGAAGGTGACACCTGCGAGTTCGAACTCAGCGGTAACTCTGAACTCTCATTCCAACTCCATGCGTGTGTGCCCAATACGCAGTAGCCATTGCTACCCAGAATGTTCATCTTATCTATCGAATCTCAATCTCGTTCTTATGATCTGTGTCCCATCTGTTTATTAATCCCCAAAGAAGAAACAATGTAGACTTCTGTCAATGTGAATGTTCAGATCCAGATTGTTCCCTTATCTTTTATTACAATGGAATGTTCAGATTATCAAGTGCATGCTAAGAAAGAAGTCTGACTTCTACCACTGACTGCTATATATACTATATATAGCATCCATTTACAAAATGGATGGAGCTTTGTAGTATTATACAGAAGGTCAAGCTTTTGTTAGTTTGGCACTTTGGCACAATGTGGCACTAATTGAAGATGTGCACAGAAGCACTACATTTTTGTGCCATCCGCGTCTTCCCCTTCGAACAACTCCGACAGCGACTCGGCCAGATCACCAACCGTGTACCTGACAGATTTCCAAAGCTTTGGTTGCTTCTGCAGAAACGCGTAGTAAGCCGGAACCACCATGTCCGACACGGCGTTCCGCAGCACCGATCGGAGCACGGGGTCGGGAACCTCCCGGCACACCTCGCTGTCGCGCGTTCTGGTGAACGCGGCGTTGAACTCCCCCAGAATTTTCGCCGGCTTGCCTCTTCCACACACGGGCGTGTCCAGGAGAGCGATGACGGGGCCCCACGCCGACGCGGCGTAGCTCGCTACGTGCTGCTCGACCCGGCTCCGGCGCCGCGCGGCCCAGGCGTCCCCGAGCAGGGACGCCCCGCCGTCGACGCGGCTCAGCACGAAGCTGATGTTGTTGGCCAGGAACAGGTGCCGCGATCCCCCCGCGTCGGCGCAGGCGACAGCGAGCCTCCCCTGGAGGTTGCGTTCCAGGCCCGCGATCAGGTCCGAGACGACGCCGGCGAGGGAGCCGCGTTCGTCGGCGGCGCCCGCGACCGCGAGGACCAGATCGAGCGTGGTG
This sequence comes from Bothriochloa decipiens, assembly GCA_023333625.1. Taxonomy (NCBI): domain Eukaryota; kingdom Viridiplantae; phylum Streptophyta; class Magnoliopsida; order Poales; family Poaceae; genus Bothriochloa; species Bothriochloa decipiens. The sequence continues at coordinate 5,473,827 of CM041632.1, forward strand.
CGGTGCCTCGACAGCAGCTCGACGCAGGTCATGGCGTCGCGTGCCAGCGGGTGGACGCCGCCTGCGGCCGCGCTCGCCGCGTGCGGGAACAGACAGTCGCCTTGGATCTTGTCCATGACGCCGCTGACCATGACCCTCATCGCGCCGGCGAGTTTCGTGAGGATACTTTGCGTTCGCTCCGAGACGAGCTCCTTGCGCGCCCCACTGAGGAAGAGCAGGAGGCTGGGAGCCGCGTCGGTGAGAGCCTCGTACATGCCGAGCATGTACACGAGCTTCTCGTGCGACGTGATGCTGGTGAACCCGTCGGCGAAGTCGAGCAGGATCAGGATGCGGTTCTCCGCGATGGCCAGCAAGTATTCGTCCCTGAAACCGTCGAAGGCGCCCGGGTTCTGCGCGTAAAGCTGCCTCCGCATGGCGAGAATGGCCTTCCCTATGATCTTCGTCACCGTCGTCCACCGCTTGATCACGGCCTCCGTCGTCTGCTGCGAGCATTCGACCCGAAGAATTGACAAGAAGCTGCACCGTGATCGTCATCCATGATCGTCAGTCACAGCCGAGAATGGAAACCAGAAGCGTTGAAGAAGTTACCTGTCTAGCACGTCGCAGGGAGCGTTGGCGAACGCCCGGACGAGTTCATCGGTGCATCCGGCACGAACGATCCGAAGCGCGATCTCGTGAAGAATGGACACGCCGGCAGGGCAGATGAGATCGATGCCGTCCCAGACATCGGCCTCCAAGAGGGCAGCGACCTCGTCAGGCACGCTCGAGCTCGCCCTCGACCGGCTCCCGTCAGACGCGTCGACCTCCCCACCAGTGCCCGCCGAGCTGTCCCTCTCGCCAGCGCTGGGGAAGACCAGCAGTGACAGGCCAGTGGATGCGAGCGAGAGCCTGTCGACGGCGCCGCGCAGCCGGGAGGCGTTCCAGACCCTGACGCGCAGGAACTCCTCCACCATGCGCGACGCGGCGGCGGCCACGGCGCTGTCCAGGCGACGGCGCGCGGAGGCGAGGAGCGGGAAAGGGTCCTCCGCCTCCAGGAGGAGCACCTCGTCGACCGCGGCCAGGAGGCCTCGGTTGGTGTAGCTCGCGTCGGCGTCCCAGATGCCGGCGTCGGCGCCGGGGCAGCGAGTCCACTGGAGCAAGGCGTGCTCCGCCAGGGCGAGCCGCCCGTCCGCCTGCGTCTTCGGCGCGACGGCGACGCCGAACGCTGGCTTCCCAACGGCGGCACCCATGCGGCGAGTGCGAGGGGCCGGACTGCCGGAGTGACGCTGGGTCCGGCCTCCGGCGCGCGTTGCCGTGTGGTGTTGAAGCGGGGAGGCGATGCCCGGCCCTGGAGAGCGTCACTAGGATTACTGAGAGGTTTCAGGTCCAGCATTGCACGCGGAGATGGTCAAGTAGTGATAATCTGACTTGACTCCTCGCCCCCAGTGTCAACGCGGCACTTTCTGCCGCGCTTCCATCCCTCCTGCTCCTCGCCGTGTTCCGGCTGATTGGACTAATCCTGCTTCCTTTCGTTGACACTGAAGACTCATCCAACTCAGCCCCGCCAAAGGAGGCGTGTGCTCAGCTCACGGTTTGACCGTTTGCACATTTTTCGTTGGGCTGGGCTAGAAGCGATGTGCATAATCCACAACTTTTATCACCACTTTGTGTCGAATGGAACTGATGACTTCCCCTTGGTTCCCATTCGCTCTTACGCTAGCGCTTATAACTAGCGATCCAGTACCGTTTTCCTCTCACAATAAAATTAACATTAGCAATCAGTCAGTAAACAACCAAACAAACATGGTGATACTCTAGTCTAGTAGCTTAATTCTAACTAATGCAATGTAGCTTTAAATGAGTTAAATGAATGAACATGTATGGATGTGAAACAAATTTTTGTACTCTACATAAAAGAAAATATCTATTAAAATTGTATTTTAATTTACTATAGGTTTAACAGGGCATTGTCATATTATTTCCTATAAAATAATTTATGGTTTTGAAATGTTATAAAGATATTGACATTCCCGTTTTCTGTGAATATCCAATAGTTTATTTTATCCTGTTGTAACAAATTGTATTATTTGCTATATATACCATAAGAAAAGAGAGAAAGTGATTCTTTGACCAATATTTTTTATTTTATTTAGAGTGCTCTCACGTCCTCCGTATGCCGCATGTGACTCGAACTTATACTCCGATAACTAGTGTTCATAAATGGTATAAAATCTGATTCATTTGTATTCTATTCTTTTACATCAATACAGATGGCGTCAATGTACAGGTTTGTGTAAACATCAATGTGACTCGCGATCGAGCTAGCTGACTCCCTATTTTGCTGATGATTTTTGTGATTGACAAACTGATTGATACTGTTTTATTTTTTTAAAAAAATATTGATACTGTTTTATTACGAGAGAAAATATTATATATTATAAATATGGTCAAGCGAACAGGACAGCCAGCTACTCATCGTACAATGCCATAGAGGCAACCCAGTTTTGATAAAAAAAAAAAAAAAGGAGGCACAGTCCACGCAGCAGGCTCCGTCGACTCCGGTGATCCGGTCATGTGCTCTGGTCGTCATGACCGGAGTCGCAGCAGACGCATTCTCAAATGGACTGACTCTTAAGTCTCTAAACTTCGATTATTCAAAAACTTCCTTCGTGTCCTAATTTCAAAACCTTTTCTTCTCCGTGTGGAGCCTTCCTGAACTATCCGTGTGTGGAGCCTTCCTGGAAAGGACCAGTAGCAGTCCATTTCAGTTCTTCTCGTAGGCAGCTAAGCATCCAGCAGTTCACAATCGGGAAAGGAGGCATACCGGACACGCCAGCATGGGGGCCGCAGTGGCCAAGGCACAGGCGCTTCAAGACACCGCCGGCGCGACCGGAACGCCAGCGGAGGTCCGGCTAGCCGTGGCCGCGCACGCCCTACTCCAGTGGGACTGCTCCCCCAACGCCGGCATATGGGACGCTGAGGCGGCCTGCACCAACAAAAGCCTCCTCTTGGCGGTCGACGAGATACTCCACCTCAAGGAGATCCATGCGTTCCCCATGGCCTCCCGGGCTCGGCACCGCATGGACAGCGCCCTCGGCGTCGCCATGTCGCGCCTCATGGACGAGTTCCTCCTTCTCAGGGTCTGGGACGCTTCCCAGCTGCAGGGCACGGACGGCCTTCTCTTCGCCGCCGAGAAGCTCTCGGTCTCCCTGCAGGCTTCCGGCGGCGGCGTGTGGCCCGCCTTCCCCACCGAGGGCAGCGCCAGCTCTGGGGTGCTTAGCGTCAGTGCCAGCGACGAACTCTACGCGTCCGACAGGAGCCTCTCGAGCTGGCCTGACGTCGTGACCGTCATCGTGGATGGCGCGTTCTCGGATGAGCTCGACCTGATTTGCCCAGCAAGCTTGCCTGTCCTCCATGAGATCGCGCTTCGAGTCATCCGTGCCGAGTACATCAAAGAGCTGCTCCAGAATTTCACCAAGGCCTCCTGCCATGTTTTGGACAGGTGCGTGAAAATCTTCTTCTTACATAGATGCCGTTAATCACCTGAGCTAGGCGATTTTTCGATTATTAGTTTGATCCGATCTATGCGGCTCTCGAGAGAGTTGACGAACAAGTGCAGTGACGACCATGGAACAGGTTCTTATCGATCCTTCAACTGGATCGCCCTTCCTTCGACGCCAACGGAGTCAACTTCGAGGACGCCGAGTGGTGGACAGCGGAGGACATGGTCAAGCGGTGGATCTTGACGACTAAGCTCGTCGGGAAGGCCCTCGTCGTCATGCAAAGGCAGCTCCGAGCGCAGAAATGCGGAGCCTTCGATAGGTTCAAAGACGAGTACTTCATGGCCATCGCGAAGCAAAGCATCGTCGTCTTGCTCAAATTCGCCGACGGGTTCACCAGCACCCAATCACCCGAAAAGCTCATCTACATCCTCGAGATGTACGCGACTCTAACCAACTCTGCTCCCGGCCTCCTGCCCCTGTTTACCGGGCAGCACGCGGAGCTCATCTCCCGGCAGGTTCCCGTCGTTCTCGCCAAGCTTGTCCGAGCATTGAGGGCCGCTGTCGGCGGCCTGATCACCAAGATCAGAGAAGACTGTTCGCAGGCAGAGGGCGCGACGGCGGCGCACGGGGTCGGCGCCCATCCGCTGGCCCTGTACGCCATGAGCTGCGTCGAGCTGTTGGCGCCGCACCGCACCACGCTGGACTTGGTTCTGGCGAGCTGTGGCGAAGACGAACGCGGCGGTGCCGCAGGAGGCGCCGAGCGTGTGACCTCGTTTGGCAGCCTCGTCGCGGAGCTGATCGCGGGCATGGAACGCAACCTCGAGGAGAAATCCGCGCGCGCCTTCGCGGACGGCTCGCCGTCGCAGCACCTCTTCCTGGCCAACAACACTGGCTTCGTACTGGCCCGCGCCGAGGACGCCGGCGTGGTGTCCCTGCTCGGGGACGACTGGGCCGCACGGCGTCGGAGCCGTCTCGAGCATCACACGGCTAGTTACCTCCAGGCCTCCTGGGGTCCGGTCGTCGCTTGTCTGGAGACGGCTGTGCGGGGCAGCGGCAAGCCGGCGAAAGCGCTCGCAAAATTCAATGCGGCGTTTGAGAAAATGCACGTCAGCGAGGTGGTCCCGGATCCCGCGCTCCGTGCGGCCCTGCGGAAGGCTGTGTCGGATAAGGTCGTTCCTGTTTACGGTGCGTTTCTGCAAAAGCACATGAAGCTTGGGAAGTATGTCAGGTACACGGCCAATGATGTTGCCCAATCTCTATCGGCATTGTTCGAAGGAGATGTTGAGCTGCTTCCGTGCACGTAGAACATCGTTAGAGCGTCTCGGTAAGCTAGATCTTCTCTGCAATATATGTGTTCATCTATAAATTCCTAATATTATCTCTCATAGCCTGTGGACTTGGACTTGCGGTCATGCTCGTATGAGTTAGAACCGTGTGTGTTTGTGTGTTCAGCAACGGTACAGATTTTGATTCTAATACGTATTGAGACAAATGACTTGATCGTTACATGAATCTCTAAACCATAAGTCATGTAGGTAAACCTCGCAACAAAAAATATGCTCCGCTGCAAATGCGGGCACCTTTGTTGGGGTTAGATATATGCTAGAACACCTCGACCTTGGCGCCGTGACTTGTGGTGCCGATCTCTAATTTTAGCCTTAAGCTCCGAACATGACTTGGACACCCTAATTTTACCACGATATCAACATATGGGTAAAGATGCATCTCATAGTAAAAATACAACCGAATTAGACATTACCATGCCACGGTAATATTTTAAGGTGTCCAAGTCATGCTAATTTGTGGTTATGGTTGAATTCAGAGGTCGGCGCCATGAATCATGCCGCTAACATCTCTGACTATGGCATCGAGGCGTGTTACCTTGGTGCCGGGGTCCAAACATGAGCTTTTTCGATGATGAGAAAACATGCATTTTTGGGGACGGTCTTGGGCTTCTTCGTCTGTACAGTAGGAACTGCGACCACCCTTAGCTCTCCCGGCCCGGTCTTGCTGTTATGGCGACATCAGACCCCACACAAGTCTTCCTCACTGGTACGACAACAAAATAACGGCCCAATACTTTAAACTTCTGGGCCCGTGGCGGCCGGCTACTGTCAAAAAAAAAATGAAAGACCTACTGCAAAATATTGAGCGAGCCCGTTCCGCACTTCTGCTGACATTGTCAGCAAACGTGTGATTATGCCACGTACATTCTCCACCAGCGTGAGAATTCAGACACTACATTTCCCCCGGGCAGCTTCTCAGTGTCAACCATGGTTTGTTCACAAAAAGAAAGTGTCAACCATGGATTTCTGCGCAGAATCTGATCACTAGGTCACATCACGATTATTACCAAGGTATCTCCGAAATAATCAAGATTATCTCGCACCAAAGCAGAGGTGTCAAGTAGCTTCGCCGTCGGCCACCGCAGGCAGCACTAAAACAGCCCGCCAGCAAAAGGAGTCAGTTTTCCATTGACACCACGAGAGAAAACCGAACGGGAGCAATCTTCGTCCCGATTTCATTCCCTCGAGTGCTGTAGAAAAAGAGGGTGGATTCGATGCCCATCTGGATGCGCTGCACGCTTCAAATTTCATCATGTAAAGTTTATCCAGGCTTGCATTGATTCTACTACAGAGACTATAGTGCTCCGTCGGCCTTCTCCATCGGTTAAAATATTAGCTGGAGGATCCTGGAGGAAGAACACCGCGATCTGAAGAATGATGCCCAGGTGTGAACAGGAACCCCGTCTTCTTTCAGAAAAAAGGACGGACGATCGCCGATACGAGCCTGATGAGAGACATCTGGTTGGTTTTCACCCGTATTATTTGGACACCTACGATCTATGCGTGTGATACTTCTTTTTTTAACACAATCTGCGTGTGATATCCTGCGTATCATCGAGCCACTCACTGCCTTTGGAACTACGGAGTACAACAAGTACTCCACGTGCACAATCTTTAGCTTGTTTTCAGCTGTCCACAATTGCAATTCTATATGGAATTCTCTGGCGCCCGGTGGTGGTCACAGATTATTATTTTTTTTTGTGATCGGGCGTTCACCCGTATTTCATTAAAAGGGTGGTCACCGATTATTCGAACGAACGATCTTTGCAGCCAGTTTCTTGTTTAAGCGGTCACATAAACACCTCGTGTGTCGTGTGTATGGTTACCTCCTTTTTGTCATTTTCAGTTCATCATGACCTAAAGATTATATACTTACGTGCTGGGCTTGGCGCCGTTGCGGCGCTCCATTTCTGCCTATCGAGCAGCGCCCGGCTGGCATGTGTCAAGGGGAATTTCTATGCAACTGTGCACACAAAGGCATCTAGCAGTAGCACAAACACTGCATAAAACATTCAGATTCCCTCGACTCTTCCGGTTGACGCGTCGTGTGGAGGCCGCAGGAAACTCTGGCCGTCGGAATCTGCATCCCTGCATTTGGATTTTGCTGAGAGTTGGGAAGAGGCTGCTGCCACTGATGGCTGGAAGCAGGCAGGTAGCTTCATGCGTGTTCGTTCTCGCACGAGCTTGTAGTGCACAATCGGACGATATATTCCTGGACTCCCTGGTCAATTTAGTTGACAAATTTTCCTGCCCCGTCCGCTGGATGAACAAGAACTACAGCTCCAAGCCTCCATGTTGACTAGACATGCCTGCCTCACACTCAGCTTAATGTTCTTCAGGAGAATAAATAAAGGTGGTATAGCATGTCTCAGCCCAGGTATATAATATACTAATGTCTGCCTGCCCCAGAAAGGAATAAAGGTGCAAATGTACACTGACCATGTAGGAACATGGGTCTGTCAATGCTTGGCCCCATAGAGCAACATCTGATGCATGTGCAATGGACCAAACAAGGAATAGAAAGCTCGGCAGGGTCTCACTCTGAACCTACAATATCACAGACCTACACCAACTGTAAATAAAAAGAAAAAAAAACACATTGTCCTCTGTAGTCTGTCCAACCCTGCCATCATGATTGCAGATCATAGAGCAGTGTGAAATATAGTACAACTATCATCCGTTTGGAAACTTAAGCACGAAGTATATTCTCAACTTTTAGTACAAAGTGGTCGGTATCTTTGTTGTATGGTTGAGAACAGAGAAGGACTCGATGCAATGAGAGCATGTTCATGTACAACGATAGATAGGGCATCCCCACAGCGGGGGCAGTGCTTATCTAGTAATGGCTCTGTGATGTAGCTAGCTAGTTGCCCTACTGGCACTGATCGATCGCGATCCATCGATGATGCTCGTGGCGACCACATGGTGATCTGACGAGTCGATCGCCCCCGCGCAACTGTGCTGTCCCCTACGCCACCTTTGTGCCCGGTTTGCTGCTGCCCCCGCTTCCGGACGGGGACGGATGGATGGATATCCTCGGCAGTCGGCACCAGTAGGCTCGCAGCGGCTGCGATTGCGAGTGGTCACGGCGCGTGATGATGGCCTCTGGTAGGTAGCACGGAAAAAAAAAGTCTTCGAACACAGCAAAGCATCGAGCCGAGCCATTCTTTATCTGTTGACATGCCTCTAATATAATGTTGGACTTAATTGGGCTAGACTCATGATAATTTAATTAAATTAAATAATATTATAAGACACATTTCTAATACTAGAGAATTGAGAGGAATTCAAATTGAACTTGTTGAAAAGTTCGAATTAAACTTGTATGGCAAGTTTAAATTGAACTTGATCGAGAAGTTCGAATTGAACTTGTGTAGCAAATTTAAATTGATCTTGATTAAGAAGTTTAAACTTGATTGAGAAGTTTGAGTTGAACTTGACACTCTTGATCGGAGGGTTCTGGAACCAATCAGGGATATGTTTTCTTCATCAAGTGAAGACATAAAATATGGTTCAAGTTGGCTTACTTATTGTTAAGTAAGGACTTGCTTGTTGATCAAGTAATATTTAACCATCAAAAGAAGGCCAACTTATGTTTGTCAAAGGGTCATCTCCATCTATAAATAGATGAACCCACTTCTTACTAAAGAAGAAGAGAGAATACATTTGTGGGTGAGCATACCACAACACTCCTCTCAAACCTCATACTCTTACTCCTCCTGCTGTTGCTACGTTTCTACGCATTTCTATCGTGACTCTGCGGGCACAGAGCTTACTAGAGCAGGCCTCCGAAATCACGCCCCTCTGAGATCCTGCTCGGGATAGACGGACGATCAGGTTTTTGGGGAGCGTATAACGCGACTGCTCACTCGTGTCCTACTAACAAGAAGGCCGTTCGAATGACTGCACTGCATCGACTCGCCACTGCATTAAATTAGATCAACTACATCGAACAAGCTCAGCCAACTAGCATGGCTAGTCCAGTTGAGAACGGCGCATCCGGTGCCTCTGGCACTGGCCCTACCTCCAGGTACATCCTAAGCTATTTCTGTTTTCAGTTCATGTTAAATGGTGTTTTAATCATGAACATGTGCACCTGTTTTGTTATAACAAGATCATTAATCAACTTTATGTTTTACCTAAAATATTTTGGAATCAAAATATGTTGTAAATTGCCTAAAGTTCTAACAATCCAAAAACCTGATAGGCAATTTTCTGTCACTGGTAGTGTTGCATCAATCAAGCCGAATTTTTTTGATGGTTCAAATTACAAACGATGGCGCGATAAAGTCATTTTGTGGTTGACAACTATGAATATTATGCACGTCGTAAATGGGAAGCCTATGAGACCGCTCACTTCAGAGGAAGAGAGAATGTTCCTAGCAGCTGATAACCTATTTCGAGGCGCCGTCATAAGTGTTCTTGCTGAAAATCTTATGGATGTCTATTTGTCGCTACCATCTGGCAAGGATTTGTGGGATGCACTTGAAGTAAAGTTTGGTGTTTCTGATGCTGGTAGTGAGTTGTATATCATGGAACAGTTCTATGACTACAAGATGGTTGAAGACCGTTCTATAGTAGAACAGGCCCATGATATTCATGCACTAGCTAGGGAACTCGAACAATTCCCATGTATGTTGCCCGATAAGTTTGTGGCAGGAGGCATTATTGTAAAGCTGCCACCTTCTTGGAGGGATTTTGCCACTTCTCTAAAGCACAAGAGGCAAGAGTTCAGCGTTGTCAATTTCCTCTTCACGTATGGTTACCTGATGCTATGGAAGGACCCACTCCCATTTCGGCTCTTATACACGCAGCAACTATGGTTGCCGCGGGGCTGGTCTCATTGGGACTCTTGATGTTGAAGAGAAAGCAAGGACAAAAGACACGCGCGGTAAAATTGTTAGAACTTCAAGCGCAAATTTGATACAGAAGAATAACTTCAATACCTCTCACAAGAAGAAGAAGAACAAACCATCACAGAACCAAACAAAGACTAATCAAACAACCACATTTAAGAAAAAAACAAAAGGAAATTGCTATGTCTGTAACAGTCCAGACCACTTTGCTGGTAAGTGTCCGGACCGTAAGGACAAGAAATCTGCCAACATGGTCATTAGCGAGACTGGTGGAACATCGAGGTACGGTAATCTATTACCTATAGTTCTTTCAGTCTGTCATTCACCAGAATGGTGGGTTGACACTAGGGCTAATACTCATGTATGCGCTGATGCTTTCTTATTTTCTTCTTATCAGGCCGGAGGGACCTGCTCTTTGTTGATGG
>CM041632.1:5551889-5563967 GCA_023333625.1 Bothriochloa decipiens
CGATATTTGAAAAACCGATACCTGCTATCCTAATGAACTGTGATAATCAAACAGTGATTATCAAGGTGAACAATTCCAAGGATAACATGAAGTCATCAAGGCATGTGAAAAGGTGGCTGAAGTCTATCAGGAAAATGAGAAACTCTGGAGTGATAGCCTTGAAGTATGTCCAAACGGCTAAGAACCTGATAGATCAATTCACAAAGGGTCTTTCACGTAATGTGATAGACAATGCATCTATGGAATTAGGCTTGAGACCCACATGAGTCATTCTATAGTGGTAACCTATTCTATGTGATCGGAGATCCCATGAAGTAGGATGGTGAAACAAACTATGGATTGACTGAGAGAAGAGAACCTTTGTAAAAGGCTCATTCCAATGAGGTGCATTTCTCTTCTTATCTGTATGACAGGTTGGTTTATACCTTAATGTGATCCAAGTGGCTTCTTTGAAGCGAAGATGTTATCCTACAGAACATCTTTAGAGGAACACACCTATATAAGTCTGACTATTGGTCATACTCCATGAGTTCAGGTGATCTCTAGAAACTCATGAAAGGCCTGGAGTAAGACTTATATGCTCTAAAATAGTAGGAATGCTTTTGCAGCCTTGTATTAGTAAAAAACTTTGGTCAAGCTTATTTACACAAAATTATCAATTCAAGGCATAGTCCATTGTTCAGTTGTAAATAAGTGTAGCCTTAATTTTAGATGGATGTTCAACTTAACAGTCTCCATCGAAACACTAGTATATCAAACAGCGGTGGATTTGAGAGCATTTTTTTGTGCCTTGAAATATTTGGTGGGATTGTTGGACTTAATTGGGCTAGGCTCATGATAATTTAATTAAATCAAATAATATTATAAGGCATATTTCTAATGCTAGGGAATTGAGAGGAATTCAAATTAAACTTGGTTGAGAAGTTTGAATTAAACTTGTATGGCAAGTTTAAATTGAACTTGATCGAGAAGTTTGAATTGAACTTGTATAGCAAATTCAAATTGATCTTGATTAATAAGTTCAAATTGAACTTGACCTTGATTGAGAAGTTTGAGTTGAACTTGACAATCTTGATCGGAGGGTTCTGGAACCAACCAGAGATATATTTTCTTCATCAAGTGAAGACATGACATATGGCTCAAGTTGGCTTACTTGAGTGTTAAGTAAGGACTTGCTTGTTGATCAAGTAATATTTAACTATCAAGAGAAGGCCAACTTGTGTTTGTCAAAGGGTCATCTCCATCTATAAATAGATAAACCCACTTCTTACTAAAGAAGAAGTAAGAATACATTTATGGTTGAGTATACCACAACACTCCTCTCAAACCTCATACTCTTACTCCTCCTGCTGTTGCTGCGTTTCTACGCATTCCTATCGCGACTCTACGGGCACAGAGCTTGCGAGAGCAGGCCTCCGAAGCCACTCCCTTCTGAGATCCTGCTCGGGATAGACGGACGATCAGGTTTTTGGGGAGCATATAACGCGATTGCTCACTCGTGTCCTACTACCAAGAAGGCCGTTCGAGTGACTGCACTGCATCGACTCGTCACTGCATCAAATTAGATTGACTACATCGAACAAGCTCAACCAACTAGCATGGCTAGTCCAGTTGAGAATGGCGCATCCGGTGCCTCTGGCACTAGCCCTACCTCCAGGTACATCGTAAGCTCTTTCTATTTTTAGTTTATATTAAATAATATTTTAATCATAAACATGTGCACTTATTTTGCTATAACAAGATCATTAATCAATTTCATATTTTATCTAAAATATTTCAAAATTAAAATACGATGTAAATTGGCTAAAGTTCTAACATATAAACCAGCACCCCGCAGTGTGATAATAATACAATGATAATGCCAGTCAAAGAGTGCACTCGAGAACCTCACGCACGACACACACCACACGAGACGTGCGATGGGACGCAGAAATAGAATCTGTAGGCCTCTGCATTTTCAAAGCTTTTTGCTACCCTGCCCCGGCAGTCTGGAGATCCAAGTTGTAGAACGAGGTTGTGTTTAGTTACCTCCCAATTGCAATATTTGATATTATAAAAAGAAAGATTTTTTATCATATCAAAATACTGACACATGCATGAAATACTAAATGGAGATGAAATTAAAAATTAATTACATAATTTTATTATACTTTGTGAGACGAACGTTTTAAGCCTAGTTAGTTAATATTTAAATAATTATTTATAAATACAAATAAAATACTATAGTGCGCTATATGAATTCTGATACCTTCTAATTTTACGAACTAAACAAGGCCCAATTAAACAAGGTATGCAGGCCTTGTCCATATCAAGCACAAGAAGACGAACGAAGCTTGAGCTGATGCAGTAGCAATAGGGGATGGGGCCATGTCACGGCAGGCAGGTGGTAACAAAGTCGAGCGGCACTCGCTGTCAATGCCTTTGCCTGCTTTCTTCAAGCATTATCAGGCATACTTTGATCGACACGAACCGCTACAACGCGGCGGGTCTTTTCCACGTAGAGTCTTGCACGACCTGTCGGACGTTCTTGTTGTGGAGACAGCAATGGCAAGGCAATGGAGCCTATCCGTTTTTATTTACATCTATATAATTTTTATTTTCACTAGCTCCCATCTGCTAAAAGTAAGAAAATGCATGTTAGGTAGGTAGGGGCTTTGCACCAACACCACCGGCATGGTGCATGTTTACTTAATCATCGGTGCAACATTTGGCAGCAAATATCAGCAAGTGTTTCCGGGCTTTTTCCATGAGGAAAGGAAATGCCTGCACCAATCGCCAAAGTGGCAAAGGCTTGCTTTGTTCCTAACTGTTAATTAGCAATAACTCCTGAAGTTTTAGGATCTCCAGCTGTCCAGTATATATATGTGTCTTTTCTAGTGCTGCATTGCGAAGAAGCATTTCTCTGTATTTTACTGCTACTTGCTCAGCTTCATTATTTAAAACTTCGTTGCTGCAATTTGTTGCAGTGATGACAGTCATCACTAGCCGCGGTGAGGATTTAGTGGAATTGCACACTAAAAAAACAGAGGCCAGTCTGTTGCAACTGCAAAAGGCAAGCAAGCTGGAGAAAGGAACTATCAGAAACATTATCCTGAGTCAGTGCTTGCAGTTTGCAAAGGCAGGATAGAAGATGAGCACCCAGTGTTTTTTGTTTTCCAAAGCAACATAAGTGTGGCAAGACAAGCACCATTGACTGCTCATTTTTGGGCATGCAATGGAGTCGGCGGTCCTGGCGGCTGGTTTCCCCATTACTTGACCTTCAGATAGCAGGAAGTAAGCCCTACAGGCACTAAGGGGTCAAATGGCTTAGACCAATCTGGCAAATTCTGGAGCAGGATATATTTCTTTACATCTTCTCCCTTCAGGGTTACACCAGATTTGCGAAGGCACAGTTGCCTACCCTACCAGGACTATCCAGAAAAAGAGCTCAAAGTGTTTGCATAATTTAAACAATCATTTCAGCTCCACTTCAAAAGGCAGAGAGAGAATGCAGCCCATGTGAAAGTGAAGGCACCAACAAGTATTCTTGTTCCATTTGGGGGGGGGGCGCGCCCTACTAAAATGCATCTATTGCTGCTATTGGTTGTGAGAAAAATGCCTTTCAGATAAGACACACAAAATTTCCCCCCTAAGCCCTAGAACTGCTTTACAGAATGCTAGTAAGGCTTTTAAGGTCATTGTAATTGGGGGTGGTATTCTGCTGCCTTTTCCAAGTACCCCACACAACCACATTAGGAAATGGGAATACCGGATACTGTTCCCATGTCATGAGAACTCCCTCTCCTTGGGCATATCTGAACAGAAACCTTCAATGATTAAGCTCCTCATTGGCCTCACACCTTGTGGCCTCGTTTTGTGCATCTACTGCTGACAGCCAGACAATTCAGCCTAGCATCCAGCTGAAATGCTAGTGTTCCAATCAGGTTCTTTTGAGTCACTACTCTAGTAGCAAGTCACTACCAGCATAAAAAAAAAAAAGAACCGTGAAATTCGGTTTGTTGAGCTGCTGCCGAGGCCAACCAAAGACTTGGTGCTTGTTTATCTATTGTAGTTACTGTCTTTCAGTTACAGACACACTTTCACTGGCAGGGTCAACTCTGTCGGTAACTGCAGAATCTGCTGCTTTTGAGTGGCAACTGGCAAATGAATAAGAACACGATGATAATTGTCACTGAAGCAACCATATGATTGGAGGCAGGAGCAAGGCACACTGGACTTCACTGTAAGAACAGGTAAAAAAAAGGACAAAGGATGGATCATGAATCTCTCATCTCAAGCTTATTACAAAGACCGACATCGCCATTCGCCAACCAACCACTAGATAGCAGATAGATCTCTGCTTTGGAAAAAAAAAGATGGGAGATAGATTTCAGGAGAGGCTCATCTATCTATCTGTTGCAAAAGCAAAATCATCAAGTGCACCATTTGTACCTCTCAAGGACATCCATCTGATCTGTTGGACTGGATCATTTAGTTTTATTTTAATATAATCACGGAAAAGGACTGGCGGCAGGAGAACTGATCAACCCACTGAATCCACTGATAAATTTTGTTGATAAAATATACTTTTATAACATCAAAATTCACATGAGGTGGATGGATAGCAGATAGCTCGAGGGACGGACGGATGGATCGTACGGCATGCATACTATACTACAGATGAGATGCATACAGGGAATGGAAGAAGGACCGGGTGCCCACTGCACTGCGCAACCATGAGAATACGAGATAGATAGAGAGGAATCTGGGAGGCGAGGCAGCCCCATTGGCCAGGAAGCAAAGGGAGCAAGGCAAATGGGGTGCAGTAGGGCCGCGGCGCTGCGTGGCCTCTCCGTCCGCTCCACTAATCCCAGCGCTCATAGGCTTCCCTCCCCCACTTCGGCTGAGCCCCATGTGCGTCGCTGCGCAAATAAACCCACAGAGGACGACGAAAAGACGCGGGAAGGGGGCTTAAAGCCCTCAGGCTTTTGGGCAACACAGCACTCATCAGAGACTCCTGCCGATGCCAGCCACGCCCAAGTACGTATAACCATCTGACCGCATTATTGCCGCGGAATTATGAGCGAATCCACCAGCAGGCGCCGAGCCCCACCGCTGGCCGGGGACGAGCCGACGAGGTGTTTTCTGATTGGGGATGCTGCTCTCCCGATTACTCGTCGCTGCCGCGGTGCCGCTACCACGGAATGCCTCGGCGATGGACGCGAGTAGTGGTGGCGCGAGCGAACGAACGAAGGGAGGGAGGAACATTCCCATGGCGTCGCCCCCACTGACCACTCGCGCGCGCACATATTTTACGTGCGCGGTGGGGGCTTTCCACGTTGGGCGCGCACCGGCACCGCCCGCCCCGCCTAGCTTTCCAGTCCTTGGCTTCTTTGTGCTGCCCCCGGCCCCCACCTGAGCACATTCCAATTCCTCTCCCCACCCGCGCGGCCTGCTGCGGCTGTCAAGCGAAGCGAGCGCCTCCTCTCGGTCTCGCCGGGGCCGGCGCGGCACGTGTGCGGAGAGGGATCACCGCCCTGTCTCTTGTGCATTGGCCCGGCCGCCTTTGGTGTGGCACGCGGGCATCTCCCGTCGTAAAGCCGCCGGTCCACCACTTGCCCACTCGGCGCGCGCCGCTCGACCTGCGGCCGCGAGCGCCTGTACGTGGTGCAAATGCGTGGGATTCGTTCGCCGGTTGGAGTACGTACGTACCAGCGGCCGACCGTACCGGTGCTCTCTCCGGAGTCCGGAGTCCGGACGGCTGGCGGCGGAACTGAACGGCGACGTCGACGGTCGCGTCTTGTCGACACGGGAATGGTCCGCCCGCGCGGCGCCTTATGGATGAGACCACACGCAGGTTCCGGATTCCTGTGAGCGCCTCGGCGCGACAGCCACCAGCTCTCTCTCCGACGGGTACGGCTCCACGTCGGGCGTGGGATCTATCTCGCGCGCCACCGCCACCAAAAGGTTCCTCGGCGGTGCCGGCCGGTGGTGGTGAAGTGGCAGAGTGACAGCCGGGGCGTCGTCGACCGCGCGGGCAATGCGTGACACCACCCCTTCCACCGCGCCGGAGGCCGCTGGCCACACGATGTGTGCAGCGGCGCCGGGGTAGTAGAGACGACTAGGCGCTAGTATGGACGGAGTGCTCACTAGGTAGGTAGTTCGTCCGATGTGAGGTGCCTTTACAGGTTACCAAATGGAGGTGTGCACGATTCGAGGCGCGCGTGTGGTGGTGCCGGCCGGCCTGGGCTTGCCGGTGGTGGGCACGATCCGACCGCACAGGTTTCTCTTGTCGGGCAAAATTCTCATCTCTCGCCTGACAAGACTGCCAGATACCACCAGGGCAGGGGGAGGAACGGATGCATGATGGGCATGGACGCATCGAGGGGAAAAAAGAGAGTTGGAAATACAGACGGAATAGCGCACCTGTCCGGCGCTCAAAGGTGCACGCTTTTTTTTTTTTACCGGAAATAAATTTGAAGTTTGAGCACCAAGGGCCTATCTACCTAGTCCGCGCTCAAACAACTAGCTCAAATCTCTTGTTGGGGATGCCCTAAGTGAATAATAACGACTGCTTGGCGTACGTAGATTCTAATGTGCGCAACCTGCTACCTAATGGCATAAAGTGTTTGATGCAAGGTAACAAGTGTTAGATTGTCATTCCCTCCGTTATAATTCCTAGATAACTTTAGCATTATCACAACCCGAACTTCTTTGACAACCCAAATGTCATTATGTTTTTTATGTTGTGTTTATTTAAACCTGTATATATTGATGTATTTTTCCAACAATATTGACATATGTATCTTTAGAATCTACAAATGATTGAAGACAAATGTTATTCCTTATTGGGTTGATGTATCTGATTTTGAGATGTTCCCCTTACGTCTAACTAATATCCCTCCTTAGAGCAACTCCAACATTTTGGTAATTTTTCTTTGCCAATTGTTGTTATTTGCCAAGTCCCAAATTAATACGGGGAGGGGAAAAAAGGTCATCTCCAAGTGTTTGGCAAAATGGACTTGGCAAAACTAAAAATTATGCGCGTGAGGGGAAAATATCCCGTGGGAGTAGCGCGCGAGGGCGATTGCCAAGCGAACCGCAGTTTGGCATATATGCCAAATATCATCCGGTGTTTACCAAGTTGCTAAAAACGCCAAACCCATTTGCCAAATTATTGGAGATGATTTTAACAAATTTTGTCAAAAAAAAAAAGAATGTCAAACTCATTTGCCTAACTGGAGACTTAGAGTTGCTCTTATATATACAATCCTGGTTATGAAGAACTTATCTTTCTTGGAAACTGAGTCGATCTATCTGTATCCTATAGAAAACCTACTGAGGTGTACTCTTGTTTAGTATCAACAACAATAATGACATAAAAGATTCTCCAGCTATTCTTTAATGGAAATAGATCATAGAATCACGATTCTACCTTATTTCTAACAAAATGCAAGTATTTATACCTATATTCATAAAAATTGAGGTCTATGTTGTTGATCATGATACGTATAATTAGATTTGCAGATAGGAGCACACTTGTTTATGTTGACTTTGATGAATGAAATCTTAAACATACCTTTAACCCATGACTCTTTTACCATTATATAAACAACATTCGAATGCCATACATGAATCATATAACAACTTCGTATAAATTATTTGAATTGATGGAACCTGAACTAGTGATCTATAATTATTGTTAGACACATTGGTACCGATCCTATGTGTGTGATTCTACTCGATAGTACACTAATAAAGACCATAATTACATTCCTTATGTATATAATCCTAGTTAGGGAGGACATATTTTTCTTGGAAACCTATTGAGGTGTACTCAATGACAATAATCACGCATCGAGATTCTCCAGCTATTTTCTTATTGGAAACAGATCGTAAAATCACGATTCTATCCGATTTCTAAAATGCAAATATCTATACATATATGTTCGTAACAACCGAGGTCTATGTTGTTAAGCAAGAATACATCCAAATAAATTTGTAGATACGAGTGCATTTATTTATGTCGACTTTGATGAACGTAACATATAACAACGACCTTGTATGAAGTCTTTGATTTGATGGAACCTGAACGTGTGATTGGGAGAGTATACGTGCATTGTTCTCTCCGCTTTATGCTTTATTGGATGGAGATAAAATGAATTGCATCCCGATAAACAAGGAAAGGCTAGTATACATACCATTTCCCAACCAGAAAGGAAAAGGAAGCCAGGGCCGGGCAACTCGCTACTACTCGCTCATATTCCACTTGATCAAGACTGGTCGCGACACACTTCCGTTTAGCGGAGCGGAACCGAGTTTGTTATTCCAAAGCAGGCCAAGCCAAGCCACCATTTGGTTGGGCCGCGAAAGCCATGGGGCGACGCGAGAGAGGGAGAGGCAGGGACACGCGTACCGTCCCGGCGGGCACGCACAGTGGAAGGAAGCGAATAAAGTTAGTTAACCAACGGGCGCCAATATTATCCGGCGGCCTCCTCCGCCTCCACAACCCCAACCCCCCCCCCCCCCCCCCCCCCCTAAACCGCTTTTTAAAGCTCCCCCCGGCCTCCCCTGCCTTGTTGCTCCCCCTACACTCCCCACTTCGCCTTCGCCCTCGCCCCTCCCCGCTGCGAGCGCGCCGAGGCGCGGAGGGGCGCCATGGCCCTGGCCGACGCCACCGCGTTCCCCTACGGCCTGCGCGTCCTCGTCGTCGACGACGACCCCACGTGGCTCAAGATCCTCGAGAAGATGCTCCGCAAGTGCTCCTACGAAGGTTGGAATCTGTCTCTGCTTTATTTCCTCTTTGCTTCTTCGCTCAGCTTCATGGATAAGTTGGGGTTGGGAACGGAAAAGATGGTGGTAGTTCATGTGCTTGGCAGTCGGCAAGGCTCACTCTCCCACGCCTAGTGTTCGTTCAAATTACACAGCGAATGATCTGTGACATCTCGATCGCGCTTATGAGTATGTACGTTCGGATAAGCAGTCTCCTTTTGCCGATCCCTTGTTGATTTAAGTGTGTGTTTAGCATTATCTATCGTAAAGGCGATTGATTTCGTATCTTGTTCAGGAAGTTCTACATGTCATCAAGTTTCCCACTTTTGGGCTTCTTTTATCTTCTTGTTTTTGCTCGAAGATAGATGCTATGAGCGGTCGGATCGTGATCGCTCAGACAGGAGGCATTTCTGCCTTTGATATAGCTTCTCAAACTATGGTATCACTTTACTGGTGAAAGCTATAGGCCTAGTCTACTAGCTTTTTCAGATGAAAATTCAGATGTTGATACATGGAACGGCATAGGCTTTCAAAGTCTGCTTTTTTCAGTGAAGTTACTACTATTTCCTCTCCGTTTTAGATTTTTGGTGGCTAAGCACTCAGTTCCACTCGTGTGTAAATTTGTAAGAACTATAGTTTAGGCACATATTCCTTTCCTTGTCTTCTGATTTTATAGTGGAGTCTATTTACCCGCTATATTATCGCACCATAGCTGGCTTTGGTAGCAGAAAAAGTTTTCAGTGAATACTCAACTAGCATATTTTATTCGTCTTGAGAACATCTTGTATCTGGACAGAATTGGTAGTCCGTTTGGTTGGCATATTAGCGACTGTATCACTACTGAATGGTCTTTTCTTCGACAAACTCTATTGCAAATAATCACTACTATCAGCTGGAATTATATTATAAGCATGCATCTATGTTTAATTATCATGTCTTCTACTAAAATTGTTATTTACCTACAGTCACCACATGCGGTTTAGCCAGTGACGCTCTCCAAATTCTCCGAAAGAGAAGAAACAAGTTTGACATTGTAATCAGTGATGTCAACATGCCTGATATGGATGGTTTCAAGCTTCTCGAACTCATTGGACTTGAGATGGATCTACCCGTTATAAGTCAGTATTCAATACCAACACATGTCTTTCTGCAAGTTACTTGTTTTCAATATCTATTATCAAAATACCAAATTGCTCCAATCTGTTTTCACAGTGATGTCCATAGACGGAGAGACAAGTAGGGTGATGAAAGGTGTCCAGCATGGTGCTTGTGACTATCTCCTCAAGCCTGTTCGGATGAAGGAACTCCGAAACATTTGGCAACATGTGTATAGGAAGAAAATGCATGAGGTGAAAGAGATTGAAGGTAATGACAGCTGTGATGATCTCCAAATATTTAGAAATGGTGTGGAGGGATTCGACGAGAGGGGCCTATTTATGAGAGTTGACTCTGATACCATGAGGAAGAGAAAAGACATGGATAAGGACCATGCAGATCAGGACTCAAGTGATGGAGCTACTGTTAAGAAGTCTAGAGTTGTCTGGTCCGTTGACCTTCACCAGAAGTTTGTAAATGCTGTCAACCAAATTGGATTTGACAGTGAGTGCTCTCTAAAGTTTGATAAATTTGCAATTCCCTTAGTAAATTTTAAAAATTTGCATGATCTCAATTTTAAATTGCAACTATTGATCTCTTGCAGAAGTTGGGCCGAAGAAAATACTGGACCTTATGAATGTTCCTGGCCTTACAAGAGAGAATGTGGCTAGCCATCTTCAGGTACGTCAGATATCATTTTCAAACTGCATTTTTTTTATGTTTGAAAGATATTTCATGAAAAGGACTGTTCAAAGTTTGAAAGAGATCATGTAATTCAATACTTACTTAACATCCTTGTATGCCTTAGAGTTTATAAATTTTTCTCTAATATTACTTTTCCTCCTCTGATGCTTGTACTTAGGTCTTCATTGTCCTAATAGTAATTTTTTTCTGTGCAGAAATATCGCCTCTACTTGAGTAGGTTGCAAAAGCAGAACGAGGAAAGGATAATGGGTGCTGCTAGGCAAGATTTCAGTCACAAGGGACCATCAGATAATCTTAACCTCCGAAGTTCCTTCCAAGAGCAACCAGGCAGCCTTTCCAATGGATTTCAGCATAGTTCTCAGAAGATCCAAGCTCAGACCAACATTCCCGATCCTCATCTTGACGACAGGAAGGCTTCTGTGCCCTTGAAGGTGCCAGATAAAAATATAACTTCAGTAAGTGATGCTGTTGATCCTCAGAATATCACTAGTGCTTCACCTTTAAGTGGGGTATTCTCTTTTGAAAGAATGCCAGTGAACCAGGACAGGAAGTTATCAGAGACCATGATCTTGGAATGTCAGTCCTGGAGTGGAGGTGTGCCACCAAAGCAGTTCATGCAGTACCCAAAGCATAACCATGAGCGCTGCGACCTGCTAGGAGACTATTCTTGCCTGCCCAAACAGGACTTAGAGCACCCAATTGCCCCTGGTCATCTGTATGCCCCACCACCAGTAATATCGATGAGTTGCAGTGTGGAGGGAGATGTAAAACCAGATCTTCTTGGCTGTATGAAGTCCTTATCACCGGCACTGACTTGTACAGTTGAGTCAGTTTCTGCTCAACTTAGTGACATTGTTGTGACCTCAACTAACAGTGACCAGAAGTTTTCCAGTGTGGAGGGGTTGTCCAGTATTAAAGATTGTGACCTTGATCAGGAAGGGAACCAAGCCACTTTTCTTACTTCAGAAGAGGGAAGTATAATATGCGGCACTGATTTGACTTGTCTACATGATGACCTGTCCGGCTATCAACTTCAAGGTGTCCCCTTTGGGAATATAGGACTGAATAGCATCGATTTATTTCAGTGCAATGATGCAATGTCACTACATGGACTGCAGAATAACTGGTATGATGATTTAGAGTTTAGCAGTGAAACCATGGAGTTCCCATTGCTAGACGAAGGCCTATTTGCATAAATGCCTCAGCCAGCCCTACCTTTCGACCATGCCCTTATGTGAGCAAGGATGTTCTTTGGTATGTTCCCGTATAGTGCCTCCTGTAGGGCTTTATTAATCTAACTTGATCCTGTGGTGGAAGGATTTAATTTGTAGTCTCTCCACTTTTGATAATTGTCTGTATTATAGAATGTGCCATGGTACAATGACTGCAATATATACTCTTCACGATGATCAAAACTACATATGAAGACAGTCAAATCTTTGCCTTGCACAACTGACTTTGCACTAAATTCTTACTCTGAATCTCTAATGCCGCATTGCACATATGTGAGACTTATAAATTTCACTG
>CM041632.1:5565532-5575640 GCA_023333625.1 Bothriochloa decipiens
GCCAAATGAACGGTCAAGCTCCAGCGCAATATAAGCAAGTGGACTTCTTAGGTTTAGGTGCTGTGGTCGAGGTATTTTATTTGGCAGGAGTTTTGGTTAGAATTAATACCTGTTCAGTCGACTGTGGTTTTACACTTTTATTGTGATGAGAGATCCTAAAGATACACTGAGAGGTTGAGCTTGCTATTTTTCAAGTTAAGATACCTTGTTTCAAATGAAAGTGGTCTCATTGGGCATCCTGCCATTTTCCATGTGAAGGTACCCAGCCATCAACAAGCCTGCAGGGATAGTGCATTGGCTAAAGCATAGTCCAGAGGCTGACAATGTTGATTGGGTTGTAATCTTGGATGCAGATCAGATTATTCGAGGGCCCATTATTCCTTGGGAACTCGGAGCAGAGAAAGGCAAGCCTTTTGCTGCTTATTATGGGTATGGTTTTTACTTGCTCAGCCTTTTAACTCTATATTTATCCTTTTTGTACCAATGCAGTCGTAATTAATTGGAAAAGATGGTACTTCAATAAATCAATGAACTATCCTTTGGTTCCAATAGTCTGGAGTGACATTGAATACCTATCCATCTACTTGGAACTTACCTATGTTTAGAATAGTGATTTTCTAACTAGGGTTCCATTTGCCTGTTAGAACTGCCAGAAAATTTGATGTATAAAGTTGTAGCACTAGCAACCCCTCCACCCTTCCCCTCTGAACAAAGAATAATTGTGGAATTTGGGACTAAAATCCCATGGAATTTCTCCTATGTCAAAGTATTGGACATCTTAGAATCCAACAAACTTCCTATGGAATGGCTCAATCCATAGAAATTCTGTAGTAAATCTAGCATGAGGTCCATCCTCTTGGAAACTTTCCTTTGTCTCTCTCGCTTTCTCTCCTCAAGTTCCTGTGCTCCAAATGGAACTTTCTGAATGCTCCACTGGAAAGTTTGCTGCATTCTAAATTCCTGTAGGATTGCAATTGCCAACAGCTTGAGTCTTGCGCTTTCCCTATTCCCACGTTTTGGGATTCCTTCGTTCCAAATGGGGCCTGTATGTCGGAAGGAGGAAGTCTGTGTGCCACTTCATATTTCTATCCTGAGAAATACATTTACATCTGCATTCTATGTTTAAACACTGCCTGTTGGATGCCAGGCGCTATCTGAGTAGGTCATTATAATGTCTGATTTACACCAAGCATCTAATTGGTTTCAATCTATATTTACTCTTAATTAGATATTTGAAGGGATGTGATAACATACTAGCACAGCTTCACACTGCACATCCAGAATTTTGTGACAAAGTTGGAGGAATTCTAGCCATGCATATTGATGACTTAAGGGCTCTAGCACCTCTGTGGCTCTCAAAAACTGAAGAAGTGAGACAGGATAAGTCCCATTGGTCAACCAATATTACTGGTGATATATATGGTATGGGTTGGATCAGTGAGATGTATGGATATTCATTTGGTGCTGCAGAAGTAAGCTGACTTTCAATCTCCTCGCTGTGTGTCTCATTATGGACTGTAAACTTCTTCCTGTAGCTTCATTATCTGGTCCCTATGAACAGGTAGGTCTACGGCACAAGATAAATGATGACATAATGATCTACCCAGGTTATACTCCTAGACCTGGCATTGAGCCACTTATCCTGCACTATGGTTTGCCATTTAAAGTTGGAAACTGGTCATTCAGTAAATTAGAACACCATGATGATGGAATAATTTATGATTGCAACCGCTTGTTCCCTCCACCTCCTTTTCCTAGAGAGGTAAACAATCTTTCTAGTCATAGTTTGGTTGCGCTCATTTATAGCTACTTATGATGAAGATTTTTTTTTAATGCTGCAAACTTTGTAGGTTGAGATGATGGAATCTGACCCAAATATAAAACGAGGCTTGTTTCTAAGCATAGAGTGTATTAACACCTTGAACGAAGGGCTCTTGTTGCACCATGCATCTGTTGGGTGCCCAAAACCACAGTGGTCAAAATACCTGAGTTTCCTTAAAAGCAGGAGGTTTTCAGAGCTTACAAAACCAAAGTACTGGAAGGGTCAGCAGGTTGACAGCATAATGACCATGCAACATGTTGCATTGACCAAGGCAAACAGTGAATATCCAAAAATACACACCCTTTTCTCTACCGAATGCTCATCATATTTTGACTGGCAAACTGTCGGGCTTATGCACAGTTTTCGTTTAAGCGGACAGCCTGGTAACATTACGCGCTTATTGAGCTGTACAGATGAGGACTTGAAGAACTATAAAGGCCACGATCTTGCTCCAACACATTATGTTCCATCTATGAGCCAACATCCACTAACAGGGGACTGGTATAACCTCTTGTTTTAACATAGTTTCTAAAGATATTGTTAAAGACAGCTAGCTCATATAATTCTTTTGATAGGTACCCTGCAATTAACAAACCTGCAGCAGTTCTCCATTGGCTCAATCATGTGCAGACTGATGCTGAGTTCCTTGTTATCCTTGATGCTGATATGATCATGAGAGGCCCCATCACCCCATGGGAATATGGTGCAAAACGTGGTCATCCTGTTTCTACTCCTTACGAGTAAGACTCTACTGTGCTATGAGAGTAGCATATGATTGGCAATGTTGTAGATTTTCCTATGGTTGATTCAATGCATGTGTTCATTCACTATGTAGTAATAATGTTCGTTCACTATGTATCAATGTTACCGTGCATCAGGTACCTCATTGGTTGTGATAACATACTTGCAAAGATACACACTCGCAATCCCTCTGCATGTGATAAGGTTGGTGGTGTCATTATCATGCATATAGATGATCTTCGGCTTTTTGCTCTACTGTGGCTTCACAAATCAGAGGAGGTTCGTGCAGACAAAGCTCACTATGCAACAAACATTACTGGCGACATATATAGTTCTGGCTGGATTAGCGAGATGTATGGCTACTCTTTTGCAGCAGCTGAGGTATATACACTTCCATTTTTTTTCTAATTTTTGTTCTTTCAAGTTTCAAGGATCGCACTTTTTTCTTCATTGTGAGTGTAACTAATGTCAATGAACACTTCTAGCTTTTAAATCCAACAGATGCTTCATTAGTATTTGATAGAGAAAGGTAGTAAGAAAAGTTGCCCTCATATGTTCTAGAAAAATGGTGCTCTGGTCATCTGGTGCAGTTAGCAGTTACTGTCTCATTTCAATTATTATATTTTTTCATCCATCCTACTCCTTGTCTATCTTGCTGTATGACTTCCTTTTAACTTGCAGATTAACCTGCGACACATCATTAGGAGGGACATCATGATATATCCAGGTTATGTTCCACTACCTGGGGTAAAATACAGGGTTTTCCATTATGGTTTGAGATTTGGAGTTGGTAATTGGAGCTTTGACAAGGCTGACTGGAGAAATGCTGATGTGGTAAATACATGCTGGGCCAATTTCCCTGAACCACCTGATCCTGCTACGATCATGAAACACGATCTAAATGTACGGGAGAGGGATCTTCTTAGCATTGAATGCGGGAGAGCTTTGAATAAAGCCCTGTACCTGCACCACAAACGCAGAAATTGCCCCCGGCTAGACACCATCCGCAGCATATCTAAGAAAACTGGTCTACTTTCTGCTTCTGACAAAATTGAGAGAGTTGCACAAAACTCAATAAGTAGAGGAAACATCGAGTCCATGGATGAGGGAAGGGAGAAGACTTTTGAAAGGACTGCAGCTACTGTACAACCTCTACATAGATCAAGGAGACTGGCCAGGTCTTCTAGGATGTGGATAATTGCTGTATGGGCATTATCAATTGTGGTGTTCTTATTGGTAATCTCCATGTTTTTCACTGAGCAAAGGAGAAACGTTTCGAGATCTAGGGTTTCGAGAAGTGTAAAGGCCCATGTCTGAGTAGTCCTTTTTCTACCGACACCATTTCTGACTATAGAATAGACAATATCAGCAAACTTTGTGGACGTATAATACATAAAAGGTTATGGTCCTGGGACTGTATAGGCTAACATCTGTTTGAGTTATCAGAGTCAGAAAGAAGCCAAAGGACTTAAACCTCTGCGAAAGCCTCTTCTCTTTTGTCCAAACTTCCCGTAAACTGCTAACAGGTTTGGGTGCCACTGCTGTTGTATTTGATTTAATAGGTTCTTTCATTATAGTGTAAAGTTTCATATATTATTTCTTACCCTTAATTAGTTCTCCCTTGCCGGGAATTGCCAAATTTGTAGAACCTGTGATCTTCTGAGCATACAAACACAGATATATTCTTCCGTTGGAGCTCCAGGCTGTGGTGTATAACAATTTCACCCCATGCGAGATGTTTTTTCATGGGTCATGTGCCCTTTTTTTTTTTCTTGGATTGGACTGATTTCCTATGAAATTCTTGCTTTCCAAAGATGTTCTAAAAAAATGTTCTAAAGAGGGTCAAGGTTTTTCATGTGCTCTTGTTTCCGTCAAAATTCTTAAATTCTTGTGACCTATTATCTTAGCGTTCATCCCTGTTCAAATAAAAAAAGAAAAATTAGGAGTTCAATCACCTTGATGTATTCTAATGCTTTGACAAGAGTCACACGGTTCATGATTATGGAGTACAAGCCCATTAAAAACCTTTTCTCATAGTACAATCAGTGAACATCTCAGAAACTGGTTGGCTACAAAAATTGTTTCTCAAAAAAAAAAACATCTCAGAAAACCGATTGAAGTCTTTTTTTTTAATAAAAAATTTAATAAAAGGGAAAAACAAGGAAAATTAGTACACGCCTTGGACCAAGTAGCATCATCCAAGCCCATTAAAAGCCCAATTCGTTATGTGAGCCCACTTGTAGAGAATATAATATCCACCGCTTCGGCAGTCGTCATTCGTCAATCTCCCTCGCTCGGCTTGACGAGACGCTCCCCCCCGCTCCCTTCCACTTCAAAACATTTCGAATTCCTCAATCCCCGAAAGGGCGAAACCCCCAACGCGTCCAAAAGTTTCCCGCCTGAGACCCTCGAACCCTCGACGCCTCGCCGGCCGGCGAGATGCACATCAAGGAGGTAACCCTCGAGGGGTTCAAGTCGTACGCGGGGCGGACGGTGGTGTCGGGGTTCGACCCGCTGTTCAACGCCATCACCGGGCTCAACGGCTCCGGCAAGTCCAACATCCTCGACTCCATCTGCTTCGTGCTCGGCATCACAGATCTCCGTCAGGTGCGCGCCGCCTCGCTCCAGGAGCTCGTCTACAAGCAGGGCCAGGCTGGGGTCACCAAGGCCACCGTCTCCATCGTCTTCGACAACTCCGACCGCTCCCGCTCCCCGCTCGGCTATGAGGACTCGCCCGAGATCACTGTCACGCGCCAGGTTACACATCCCTTCTCCATCTTCGTTATCCCACGCGGCCTTCTGAAGCGTATCCTTGCTAGTGCGCGTTTGAGCTCCTTGGGGGATTTTTTAGGTGATTGTGGGGCTTGCCTCACAATTTTGATTTGCATTTTCTCGAATTCGGCACTGATGTGTCAAATTGGATTAAGATGCTGCCCTCTGAAGAGGAGCTGCTGAATGAGGTGGTTTCGGGTAAAAGGAGATGGTGATTTGCGGTATCTGGAGCTGGAATTTTGAAGGGATTGCAAATTTTCTATGTATGTTGATGTGTAATGTGGCCAGCACATTTTTAGTCACATATATGCTGTTTTTGTTTTTGCTTTTGTTTTTGTTTTTTTGCTTACTCGTGTGTACCTGACTTATTTTAAGTCAAACACTTAGTCGATGTATATGAATCTGGAGTTCTGTTCATGGGTGTTCTAACCACTGATTAATTTTTCTTAAGAGTAATCAGGGACCGCGAAGTTTCTTATAATAGAACTGGCTTTGTTCAGATTTTGCTGATGCTCAATCTAGCCAACACATTTTTTTAGTCAAATACTTTGTTTCTCGATGGTGTATATGGATGTTTTGTGCCAGTGATTCAGCTAAAGTTTCTCAATGGTGTATATGGATGTTTCTCAGTGATTCATGACATTATTTGCAGCTAAAGTTTTGAAATTATTTTAGGTCCAGGAGTTTAGTTTGACCAAAATGGTGCTATTTAGATTGAATGTGGAGTGATGCTTTTGTTGGTTGATTGAATGTGGAGTGATGCTTTTGTTGGTTGATCTGGTTAGTTTTAGATTGCAATATATGAAGCTATATTTTCTATTTTATTTCAAGGTTGTTCTAGATGATCCATTTGTTGAGTCGGACACTTGTCTATTGCTGGGTATTGACGTTATGCTTTCATTTTTGTTAATATGTTAGATATGTTTGTAGTACCACTGAAATGCATATGTTGGCTGTTAATCTCATTTGCTTGATTCATTTGTGAAATGGCTAATATATTGGCTTCAGTCGTTAGTTCTTTTGCACTTTGATTCCACCATTTTTTTCAAAAAAGTTTTTTGTTGTTTCTGGTGGACCAATTTGTCCCAATTTTACTGGGCATCAGTTAATTATTGTTGTCCTATATTTGTAGATTGTTGTTGGTGGAAGGAACAAATACCTTATCAATGGCCATCTTGCACAACCTAACCGGGTCCAGACCCTTTTCCACTCAGTGCAGCTTAATGTAAACAATCCACATTTTCTAATTATGCAAGGGCGCATAACAAAAGTGCTGAACATGAAGCCTCCAGAAATTTTGTCCATGTTAGAAGAGGCAGCAGGCACAAGAATGTATGAAATGAAGAAAGAATCTGCTCTTAAGACACTTGAGAAGAAGCAGAATAAAGTTGATGAGATTAATAAACTCCTTGATGTTGAAATCCTCCCTGCACTAGAGAAGCTTAGAAAGGAGCGGTGCCAATACATGAAATGGGCCAATGGCAATGCTGAACTGGATAGGCTCAAAAGATTTTGTATTGCCTATGAATTTGTTCAAGCTGAGAGAGTGCGAGATGGTGCACTCAGTGATGTCAAACAAATCAGGGCAAAGATTGATGAGCTTGATGAAAATACAAAAAAGATAAAAGCAGAGATACAAGAAATGGACAATAGCATTTCAACCTTGGCTGCTGAAAAAGAAGCTCAAGTAGGCGGTGAAATTAAGCTTCTAACAGATAAAGTTGATAAATTATCGCATGTACTTATCAAGGAAACTTCTGTGATGAATAATCAAGAGGAAACCCTGAAGTCTGAGGAAAAGGGTGCTGAGAAGGTAACACTGCACTGATGTCAATTACTAGACATGCTAACTTTTGTTTTGAATAGCTTACAAGGTCTGCATTATACATTTCACATGTAGATTCTCACAAACATTGATGACATAAAAAGGTCTATACTCGAGAGAGATGCTGCTGTAAAAAGTGTAGATAATGGCGCATCTGATATGAGAAGAAAATCAGAGGAGCTCACAAAGGAGTTGGACGAGAAGGAGAAAGAATACCAGGTATGTAAAGGGTGACATCTTTAAATGTAATGTATTAAATATTAACATATAGCTTCTTGGTTCTGTGTATGCATATTAAAATCGTTTTTGCACAGGGTGTACTAGCAGGAAAAAGTAGTGCAAGTGAGAAGAAATGCCTTGAAGATCAACTTAGAGATGCAAAAGCTGCAGTTGGAGATGCAGAATCTGGACTAAAGCAGCTGGCCACAAAAATAAACCATTCTGAAAAGGAGTTGAAGGAGAAGAAAGCTATGTTGGTGTCCAAGCGTGATGAGGCTGTCGCAGCTGAGAATGAGCTGAAAACAAGGACAAAGGACTTGGATAGTATCAAGGCATCCATGGGATCTATTAATTATGATGAGGGCCAGATGGAAGCTTTGCAAAAGGTATACACTGGGGAAGTAAAAAGTGTTGATGTGGCGTAAAAGGTCCCAATAGGAAGGCTATACTTCTGATTGTTGACTATTTTTCTTTTTTTGTCCTGATCATTAACAGGACCGTTCTACAGAGTTAGAAATTGTTCAGAAATTGAAGGACCGTGTTCGTAAGCTTTCTGGTGAGCTTGCTAATGTTCACTTCAGTTATCGAGACCCTGAAAGGAATTTTGACAGATCAAAAGTCAAAGGGGTTGTTGCACGTCTCATTAGGATTAAGGATAGCTCAACAGCTACAGCACTGGAGGTTCGTATCAGCAAACTGCTGTCTGCTTGCTTTGAAGTTAATTCTCATTTTGAGTGAAGGAGTTGGTCTAGTCATCCTGGTTCAATTATTAGTTAAATATTGCAGGTTGCCGCAGGTGGGAAGTTATTTAATGTGGTGGTTGACACAGAAGAAACTGGAAAGCAACTACTAAAGAATGGGGATCTACAAAGGAGAGTAACCATCATACCGTTAAACAAAATCCAAACATACTCGATACCTGACAGAGTTCAGCAGGCAGCTTGTGGACTGGTTAACATTTCTCCCCTTTACTCTTTTGCTATACTGGTGGATGTAGCCTTTTGGTGATTGGTGACTTGTCTAAATGAGAAGTATATACTGATTGCTTTGTAGGTTGGTCCTGACAATGCAATATTAGCTCTAGAATTGGTTGGATATGGTGACGAAGTAAAGGTTGGTATCTCCAACTGTTCTGTTAATTTTTTAGAATTACTAATGATTTACTCATGTAGATTTATGTACATCATGTCTAGCATTGTTTTGTTGTTTTCCTCAAAGGTTCAAACTTAAAGACTGACAATCATTCTGCATCACATGTTTTGTTCAAAATTTTGTTGTAACCCAAATCTTAAGATTGCATGCTACTGGCTATCTGTTTCATAGATATCTTCATATCTTATTGCAGAATGCCGTCGCCTATGTCTTTGGCTCAACATTTGTGTGTCGTAATACGGATGCGGCGAAAGAGGTAGTGTTGCGTCTTCAGGAATTTGGTTAATAATATAATTTAGTTCAATCTGTATACGGAATTTAATTCAAAATATGTGGTTGATAGTGTTATTGTTAATTCTTCTTTTGATATATAGGTTGCGTTTAATAGGGAAGTTAGCATTACTAGTGTGACTCTTGAGGGTGACACTTATCAGCCTAGTGGTCTTTTAACTGGAGGTAGTAAAGGGTAAGTTACCAATATAATATTTTACTTAATGCTAGTGTTTGACTTGATCATTTTTGTTGTTGTTAGATTTATTATTCAATTTTCCTTTTGCATTCTTGTTTGAATAACATAAATGCTTTTCTATGATGAACAGTATTTTTCAAGCTTCCTCTAAGTATCCTTAGAAGGGAAATACAGTAATACACATTAGATTCTCTGATCATCTTGGTTTGCTGGGTGATGATGAAATTCGCACCATAGATGCCTGTGTTTGGCTTGGCATTTTTCTTACTGGTTCTAATTACATGGTTTGCCAGACAGTCAAAATGTCTGTCCTGTGGTCAGAGAAAGACATATATCATTTTCCTTGGTAACGTATACCATAATGATGCAGGGGTAGAGGGAACTTGCTAAGGAAACTCGACGAACTAGCTAAAGCTGAGGCTGATCTATCCGATCATGAGAAAAGGCTCTCTGTCATTGAACAGCAGGTATTCTGTGAATGCACAAGCACAACACATGAATTTTATTATTCTTATTACTGTTTATTCATATGAATCTATTTACAGGATAAAAAATAAATGTCCTGCTTTAATCTATTATTATGGGAGCTTGTAAATTCACCAATATTTATGTTTCGTCATAAGAATTAAGAAAGAATACCATGAGACATGAATCCACATGTGAACTATCGAATGGAAAAACCTTTTGCTTGCAAAGTAATTCTTGTAATGGGACACATTCTTTGATGTTGTTAGCATGTACTCCATACTAACTATTTGGTGTCATAAAAGTTGACTTTGGATAGTTTGACTTTGGATAAACCTGTAAGGTCTTTCTTTTTTTCGACAGATAGAAATAGAAATTTCATCTCTTGTCAATTGAGTGATCTATTGTGCTGGCCACTATCAGTTATCTCTTTTCATTGCAACTGCAATATGTTGGTTATTTAATTTATGCTAAATTTCGTTTTCTAGATTTTTCTAATTTATTACCCCCTCCTCTCCCAGATTGGAGCCCTTTTACCATTGCAAAAAAGGTATACTGAGTTGAAATCTCAGTTTGAACTCAAGTCATATGATCTCTCCCTATTTCAGAACAGAGTTGAGCAAAATGAACATCACAAGGTATT
>CM041632.1:5596974-5618919 GCA_023333625.1 Bothriochloa decipiens
CTATGCCAGTCGCTGTTCTTCTAGCCCAGCTCGTTCCATCGCTGTCGCTGATTGCTCCTGCTCCCGTGGCGTCGAGAGCTCGCCAAAACCGAACCTGGCGGCGGAGTTTCTTCGGTACGCCGGCATCCTTCTCTTAGCTGATGTGATATTTCTATGCTTAGTGGCCTACTGGCCTTTGCGACTTGTCACCGACAGCACACATGGATCAATTGAACATGTGGTGTAGACCACTGGTGGTGGAAAATTGGGAATTGATTTGTGCATCTGGGGGATGGTTTTGAGCCTTTGGATTGGGACAAACCCAAATGCTGAGCTGTGAAATGATCCGTCTACTTCATGTATCTGTTTTCTACATCTTTCTTTATTTTTCTTTTGAACAACTGTTACAACTTCCATATAAACAATTGGGCATCATAGCGACCTTGTATTGAACGCAATGCTAGTAATTAGATGTATGGAACTTAGCTATCACAAACTCATATGGCGCTGTCTGATTCCTGTATATTATGGCATTTCTTTCAGCTGAAACAAAAGTAACCTTGGATGGCACTAGTTTTGACCTGACAGAGCATGAAGGTTCAAATTTGTCACCATTTCTACTCAAACTTTTTAATGAGGTTTGTAGTTTTTACATGTCTGAGACACATCATGTCTGCATTCCGATTATGATTTGTATTGAACGAATGCTAGTTAAAGTATAAACATGAGCGGTTATTTGCAGTGGGATGATCGCAAGACAAAGGGCTTGTTTCACCATGACATCAGTTCCTGTGAAACAAAGGTTTTCTTTTTCATTACCAGATTCTCTCCAATTAACTGGTCATGTATCTTTTGGGTGATCTCATACTCTGTTAATATTGCATAATCATGTGATAGGTGCTACCTGGAGAACACAATTTTGTGGCAACATTAATTGAAGGACGTGATCAAAAGAAGCGGCCAACTGAGTTCACAATGAACCAAGTCCTCCAGCCATTTGTCAGTGAGAAGTTTAATTTCACAAAAGTTAGCCCATTGGAGGTTATCTTTAGATTCAATGAAACTGAGAAAGACTCTGCACAATATTTTGATGGTGCTCCTGATACTGTTTCAGCTTCTTCTAGTGCCATCTTGATTAATGTCAGTGCGGCCCTCTCTCCCCAATTTACTTAATGCTTTACTGTAAATACGACATGATTCGATTAACATTTTTATCATCTTCCGCGTCACAGGTGAGTCCAATTGGCTACTGCCATGTCCTTTTGACTCCCAAGATCCAAGACTGTTTACCGCAAAGGATTGATCAAGAGAGCTTTTTAATAGCCATGTATGTTGCAAGAGAGGCAAGGAATCCCTTCTTCAGAGTTGGTTATAACAGCCTGGGCGGCTTTGCAACTATCAATCACCTTCACTTCCAGGTTTGTCTTCAGAAAATCTATATGTCATATACTTCTGGGTCGCAATGCGACAATTGACAAGTGTTCGTACATTACAATCCTCTCAGCAAGTCATGTACTGGCATTTTGTTCATCAGGCATACTACCTGAAAATACAGTATCCAGTTGAAAAAGCAACCACAGAGAAGCTCATGATCCTAGGGAGTGGCGTGAGCATTTTTCACCTGGTGGATTATCCAGTCAATGGTTTTTTGTTTGAAGGTGGTGTGAGTCTGGAAGATTTGTCAGATGTGGTCTCCAAAGTCTGCATATTATTGCAAGAGAACAACAGACCTTTCAATGT
The DNA here is from genome assembly GCA_023333625.1 of Bothriochloa decipiens. Classification (NCBI taxonomy): domain Eukaryota; kingdom Viridiplantae; phylum Streptophyta; class Magnoliopsida; order Poales; family Poaceae; genus Bothriochloa; species Bothriochloa decipiens. The sequence continues at coordinate 5,598,694 of CM041632.1, forward strand.
CCTCATCTCTGAATCCGGCAAGAGAGTTTTCCTCCTACCACAGGTATTGCCATGCAACCTCAGTTGTTTGTAAGTTCTGAACTCTGAAACAATGTTCACAATTCGTCCTTTAGCAATGTGTTGACATTTATTTCCCTCAAAACTGATTGGTCAGTGCTATGCGGAGAAGCAGCTCCTCGGAAAGGCGAGTCAAGAGTTCCTTGACATGAGAATCAATCCAGAAATCTGGGAGCTCAGTGGCCATTTGGTGCTGAAGAGGAGGAAGGATTACGACAAAGCCTCTGAGGCAAACATATGCAGATTTTTGGTTGAAGCAGCTCTTTCTGAGACAGAATTTCAGGAGTTGAACCGATGCGTGCTAGACTTCGTGACCAACTCTCTTGGTCGTAACTCGGATATAGGATCCTAGAAAGTAACAATTCTGAAGTTTCAGTTAACAGTTGTATTGGTAACTGTTACTTTATGATGGTATATCGTGTAGAAGTACTTCTGATTTGACTCTTCACTTCTGCGATGAAAATAATATGTTTCTCCAACATGAAATTTGTACCAAACCATCATAATCATGCTGATATAATGTGAAGGCTCTTTCTTCCGGGGAGAGCAGAGAGCCTAGTTGCTTTTATCGACCCGCTCGGTTCTGCAAGTACATCCGTATAACTTTTGAAATTGAGCTTACCCATACTCACATGATGGGTTTGTAGCATCATTTGGCATTTGCCTCCCACAGTCGATCAGTGCTGCACTGCTGCGTGGAGAAGCAACTCACCGAGCAGGGGAGCCAAGAGTTGCTCGACAAGAATAGACCCAACGATATGGAGCTTCTCGTGGCCATTTGGTACTGAAAGGAAGGCCTATAAGAGATTGAGGCAAACGAAACATGGAGATTTGAGGTCGAAGCAGCCTGCTGGTCCTTTCTTTCGAAGAGCAAGAGTCATGCAGATTTTCTGAAACATTTTCCCAAGAGTTCAAGAGATGCGTCCTGGTATTCCGAACGAAGTCGATGATGTTGGATGCAACCGTAGATGAGTTCCTGTAGAGCCGACCATAGCTGGAAACTGCTGCGATGGTGAGCACTGCTGTTTAGTAATAGTATGATATTAAGAATTTGTTCAACAGATGTACCAAATGGCCTATTAGCTCAGTTGGTTAGAGCGTCGTGCTAATAACGCGAAGGTCGTAGGTTCGAGACCTGCATGGGCCAAATTTTTACATATTTTTAAATTTAACTTTACACTGTATTTTTAAAATTCTAACTTTTCGTGTATGTAGTTTATTAAACTTCCCTTTCAAAGCACCACTTCCACTGTATTTTTTTTTAAAAAAACTTCCTTCAGCTAGTAATTTATTTTTTAATCCTACAAAAAGATTTCCATTGATTTCTTAAGAGTAAATTACACTGCATGTATCTAAATTATTTGGTGTTTCATAAATGAGTACTTTAACTAAAAACATAACTTCTAGGTACTGTAACCATTCTTACATAACTTCAGGGTACTCTAAGTAAAAATATAACTTTTAAATACTGGAATTATATTTACGTAACTTCTGGGTATTAGAGCTTGAGCAGCACCGTGTCCACGTCGACGGTTGTGGCGCTTGCTTGCCATGGGACAGGAGGAGCAGAGCTCCCGCCCACACACACCGCGCATGCCGCCGCGCTGTGGGGAACCACGCCTTGCCCAGGCGTGAGTACCTAGAAGTTATTACATAAATATAGTTCCAATATCTAGAAATTATATTTTTAGTTGGAAATGATCCCGAAATGACATGCGAAATCGTTTCCATGTGTTTGTATGCATCTTCGATTTTCACCATTTGAATCCATATAACCAATCAAACAATCTCATCACATGATTTTGTTTCTCTTTAAGGCCTTGTTTAAATGCAAGGGTATCTACTTCAATCCACATATGTTGTGTGAATTACAAATGAAAATTAATTTAATTATACACTTTTAGGATTGAGATGAATATATACGATGATAAACCCAAGTCTCGGACGTTTCACTGGAAATCTAAATTACTATCAAAGCGCTGTCATCAAAAGGGTTTATCTTGTGAAGTATTATCTGAATCTATCTTAGCTTTCAATAAGTGACTATATGTTTTATTTACGATGGATGATTAGCAGTCATGACGAGGGGCGCCATCAGCCTAAGTACGACTATATGCGCGCTTTTACTGCGTGTTCTAGAAAATCCGTAAATAATATTTGATTGACACAAGAAGGTTCCAAAAAGAAGAGAAAAGTCACTCGAGAAACAGAAAAAAGGAAGTCTTTGCACCGATGATGTTCTCGGTAAGGGCGCGTACAAGGCCCAGCAGATAGGCCTGTGAGCCAAATTACCCGGACCAGCCCAGGCCCCACCACATCTACTGCGAGCTGGCGACACAGCCAGGACTGTACTCGGCCACGTCTCGCTGCGTCGCCTGGACCGCTCGTCCTCCTCCCGCCGTTAAGTACTCGAGCCCACAACCCCCAACCTCCCATAATCCCATCCCATCCCCGGCCACTCCAACTGCCGCAATCCCCACGAAACCGAGCCAGCCAAACCGATCCGCGGCGTCTCTCCCGCATCCGCCACGCCCCACTCAGCGATGGCCGAGCCGCGCCCGCCCGGCGGGATCGACCCGCGCAGCGGCTTCTGCGCCGCGACGCGGACCTTCCACAGCCTGCGCCCGGGCGCCGCGCTCCCGCCGGACTCGCTCCCGGCCACCGCGACGGCCTACGCCTTCTCCATGCTCTCATCCTCCCCGCTCCCGGACCGCCCCGCCCTCGTCGACGCCGCCACCGGCATTGCCGTCTCCTACCCCTCGTTCCTCGCCGCTGTCCGCTCCCTCGCGGGGGGGCTTCTGGTCCGTCCTCGGCCTCCGCCCCGGGGACGTCGCCCTCGTCGTGTCCCCGTCCCGCGTCGACGTCCCCGTCATTGACTTCGCGCTCATGTCCATCGGCGCCGTCGTCTCGCCTGCCAACCCGGCGTCCACCGCCGAGGAGTACGCGCACATGGTCGCGCTCTCTCGACCCGTCGTCGCGCTCGCGGCGCCCGAGGTGGCCGCGAAGCTGCCGAGGAGCCTCAGGTGCGTCGTCATCGGCTCGGATGAGTACAGGCGCCTGTCCTCCGCCGGGGGTGCGGCGCCGGCCCCGCCCGTGGCGGTGAAGCAGTCCGACACGGCGGCCGTGCTCTACTCTTCGGGCACGACGGGCCGGGTCAAGGCCGCCGCGGTCTCGCACCGCAACCTCATCGCCGTGATCTGCGCGCACAGTGACAACCGGACTATAGCGGAGAAGGAGGCTGCCGAGGCCGGCGAGGACCCGCTCCCGCCTACGGTGACGCTGTTCCCCCTCCCGCTCTTCCACGTCTTCGGGTTCATGATGATTCTGAGGTCCGTGGCCATGGGGGAGACCGCCGTCCTCATGGAGCGCTTCGACTTCGTCGCAGCGATGCGCGCCATCGAGCGGTACCGCGTCACGCTGCTGCCCGCGGCGCCCCCGGTGCTGGTGGCCATGATCAAGTCCGAGGAGGCGCGCCGCCGCGACCTCTCCTCCCTCCTCGTCATCGGCATCGGCGGCGCGCCACTCGGCCGCGAGGTCGCCGAGCGCTTCGCCGCCATCTTCCCCAACATCGAACTCGTTCAGGTTCAATGCAAGTTATGCAACCAAACGCTGGCTGATGGCTATGCTCAGGCCGCACCGCAGATTCCATTCTGAATCTACTATTTTCTTGATCCCACTTTCCAGGGGTACGGTCTGACGGAGACATCTGGCTCCGTGTCTTCGACGGTTGGGCCAGATGAGTGCAAAGCCTACGGATCGGTCGGGAAGCTGGCATCGCACTTGGAGGCGAAGATCGTCGATCCCTCCACCGGCGAGGCTCTGGGGCCTGGGCAGCGCGGCGAGCTCTGGGTCCGGGGACCAGTCGTCATGAAAGGCAAGTATAGAGCAACTAATATTCTTTGACTATGCAGTTGATTGAAGACCATTGTTATACTAGTACAAATGATATGCTTTGTTTATTGGCTCAACTTTCCATGCGAAGGTTCTTCCCGTGGATAATTCTAAAAAGGTTCTTCCCACGATTCTTCTCCTAGGACTTTCTGTTTCTGTCATATATACATAATCACATGGTTGGATTGTACGGTTTGGTTTGTCTTAGTGATGATGGAGCTGTCATTTGGTATGCATTGATCAGGCGAGCTTTCTTAATTCTAAAGCAGCATGGTTTGCCCGCCATGTTTTTAATGGGGCTTTTGGTCATGCTGCTTAAAATTTGTCCCAACCAAATACATGTGGTCAGTGCAGTACCTTTAGGGATTATCAGTTATAACTACAGATCGCATCACAGACAATGCATGTCTGCTTGTTCTGCAACTTATTCCTAATGAATAATGATGCCACACTGTCACTGATGTTTGTTGAAATCGTATCATATCAGCAAGCCATGTGCCCATGTGTACCACATGGTGTTTTATATCTGAAAACCACAGTACCTTACTTATGCTTTCATGCAACGTAGCAGCTGTTTAGAATGTTAGCTAGCTACTGTTATGTGGTTTGGATCAATCCGTGAGCTGACTTCATCGGATTATTTGAAGGTTTGCTAGTAGCAGTCCTTTTCTTAAGGATACTGCTACACAGATATCCATGGGAACTCTTATTTGTTTTTGTTCACAGTTCATAAAACATAATGAATTGGCACATTTTTAAAGCAAAATATGTTCCTAGAGAATTTTTGTATTTTAGATATTTCCCTTCAATCTTGGAACAAGTCTTTTTGGGGGGCGCTCATGAGCCGTATGATGATTTTTTTTTCAGGTTATGTGGGTGACTATGAGGCTACTGCAGCAACAGTGGATTCAGAAGGCTGGTTGAAAACCGGTGACCTATGCTACTTCAATGAGGATGGGTTTCTCTACATTGTTGATCGGTTGAAAGAGTTGATAAAATACAAGGGATATCAGGTGCTGCACAGCTAGTTGAAAACTGCCTTAACATTGAAACTTGGAGAATTTATCTCACAAGTTTTTGTTTGTGTTTGCATGGTACTGACATAAATCTTGCTCCAGGTACCTCCAGCGGAACTGGAGCATATCCTGAATTCTCATCCTGATATCATCGACGCAGCAGTTATCCCGTAAGTACCTTGTTGAAACTAAAAGACCATTGATTCAAACTAACGCTGCTGTAAGATTCCTTCATCATAGACTAAGATGTCCCTTCTGTATGCACTATGCAGGTATCCAGATGAAGATGTCGGGCAAGTACCGATGGCTTTTATAGTGAGGAAACCGGGGTCAAACCTTACCGAGCGACAAGTCATGGATTTCGTGGCTAAACAGGTATCTTGTCGTTTGATTACATTCTGCTCCAGTTACTAATAATTTAGTAACAATGAATGTGTCCCATCATAATCAGTGTCATTCTACCTTTTTCCTAAACAAACTATGCAAGTTGCCAGGTTGAGTTGAAGTTCTTGCTAAACAAACTATTTCAGTATTGTTATTAGTTCCCTGGTTCGTTTGCTGATAAAGATAATAACATTCTTTGTCCTGATGCAAAAAGGTAACACAATAACACTGATATGCTGTTTGGTTGTCATGTAGCATATTGGTGCATATATCTATAGATACTAGATAGCAACCTAACTTTCTACTTTCTAATGGAAGCATGGCACTGTCCTTCCCTTTATGCAGGATATTCTTGGCTATGGGTTATTGTAGACTGTATAGATTGAGACCTGATTTTATTTTATTTTATTTTATTTTATTTTATTTTGTGATAGGTTGCACCGTACAAGAAAGTCCGTCGAGTGGCCTTTGTTTCTGCAATCCCCAAATCGCCTGCAGGGAAGATCTTGCGGCGGGAGCTTGTAGAGCAGGCCGTGTCCATGGTTACCTCCAAGCTTTGAAGTACTGACGTGGAAATCTAGGGGATTTGTTTTGTATTCTACTCGACCCGGGTTAATACCATGATGATGTACTATGCTGCGGCGGTTTTCAGATTGTTCAGATATTCAGACGTTTTCAGATTGTTCAGATATTCAGACCAAATGGTTGTACCTCCGCATGCTTCTTTCATGTAACCACAGGAAGAAATAGTAGCGTCTATTGTACATTTAGTTGCGGAATACTCATTCATCTATGGCTGACGGATATGGTACTTAGTTTTTTCCTATGAGATTTAAGGTCTGTTTGGTAAAACTCTGTTTTTCTCATTAGTTTAAACCGAATATCGGCAGACTCACTTTTTTAAAAAGGTTTCAATGATTTTTTTGGATCGGATATTCAGTTCCCATGACATGGGTTCTTGTAGCAAGGCACGCAGCGCATGATGCAGGAGTACGTGATTGCTTTCCTGCCTGCTGGGAGCAACGGAGGATAGAGCTTCCTTTTCGCCAAATCGTGGTGCCTACCCGGCTTCACCTGACGGCGCCGGCAGTCGGCTGCCCCGCCGTGGCCTGCCTGCTGACGCGCACGGCATGGCTGCCACCAGCAAGCCGCAGGCCCTCACGCGGCACGCCCTGACGGTGACGCTGCGACCTCTCACGTCTTCTGCTGTGTAAATTTGTTCCGAGTGTTTTTTTTTTTTTCCTTCCTTCTTTGGGGGGTTCCGAGTATGACTCGGCTCTGTTTTGGGGGCACGCGTACTCGTCGGACGTCGGAGTTTTGGGGCAAAGCCCTCCACCTCCCTATGTACGCACCGCACACGCCGAGAAAGCCCGTTCTGCTAGTTGCTCTTGCTACACGCGTACGTCCCCGTGACACACCCACGCCGGACGTCCGGAGATCCCGTCACCCCGGTGCTGCATCTGCAACCCGTGTGTCACCGAGCTCTTCTGGTTGCTGCTACACGTCCTGCCGACACTACGACGTCCTGTGGCCGTGGAGGGGAAGGGGAAGGGTAAGGAGCCACAGGCCCGTCCCAGAGGGGTGGGCGGGCTGTGCGACGCCCAAGGGCCCATGAAGCTAGAGGGCCCATGAGTGGCGTCGTGACGCTGCTGCTGCCTTGCTTACTGCTTGATGCACGACCCTAATGCACGTACTACCTTGCTTGTTTGTTCCATGTACGTGCAAGTATATATGTATGAATGTGTACGCTGCTAGCTAGCGAGCTTCTTCTGCCTTCTTGCCTTGTGCTTATCGCTGCCCTATTTGCCACTGCTGCTGCTTTTAGTGTACGTGAGTTAGCAAGCTGCTGGTTAGTTCCTGTTGTTCAGACGTATACTATAGTTTCTGTTCCTTTTTTCTCTTTATTTCTTTGAGATGTTGATTAAGAATTTAAGATCTTCTTGCTCCAAATAAATCCAAGACCGTTTGTGTAACCTATTCGACAATAAAATAAATACTTGCAAACACGTTAGTCTAGTTTGGTTGTGTTGATCATCAAACATCAAAATCCGAACTAAAATAAGTTGTCTATGTTTCTTATACAATAACAAAATATTATATTACAAATATTACTACATCCTTCTAGTGTCATATTAAAACATAAAGTTATCGGGCCTTTAGTCTCTTACTTGTCCAAGGGCCATCGAAATCATTGGGACGGCCCTGAGGAGCCGCCGCCCGCCGAGCCGGCCGCTGGCGACCTCGGTGCCGGAGGTGGTGTGATGGAAGTAGAGACGGTGGCGGAGAAGAGGGAGGCGACTACGACGTCGCCATCGGAGACAACGCAACAGGACACACAGACGTGTAACATCTTCACTCCTGAAAAACGTGCGAAGTCCGGATCTCGAAAAAAAAACATCTTCCCTCCTGGTCCACCCCACGGGTGCTATGAACTCAGTACTAAATGGAATTGGGACCGGGAAGAGCGACGAACACGGAAGAACTCCTTGAGAATTCAAATTTCGTATTCACTTTTCGGAACGGTTACATAATTCGCTTTTTGCTTGCCCAACTCCTTCGTCAGCTGAATCAAAGAAACGGAAAAAAAAAAAGCCTCGTCGAGACACGCCTACGCACGACACACTCCTGGATAGCCCAACTTCTTAGTCCTTTGGGCCCACTAGCTATCAAGGACATAACAGGGGAAAAAAGAAATTCTCCTGGATAGGGTACCTTCGGGTGGATGTGGGTCTTTAGTCTCTATAAATGATTCATTACTTGAATGGAAGCTTATACTATATCATCTGACTGAATGGTAATCGAATGGGCAGCTTACGTTTGCCTGATGATTTTGTTTGTGTTATATTTTTTGCAGGTGTTAAGTTGGGCAACGGTGGAATTATTTTGGTGCTTTTTGAGACACCATCTGGGTTTGCAATTTTCTCTTATGATGGGGTCACTCTCAGTCTCTCATCCGACCAAATGCAATCGAGGTTTTTGTCTTTACCAATGCATTGTTTTTGCTCACATGGTTGTTTTTTGTTGTAGTAGCCTCTGTCATCTGCTTATTTTTCGCCGCACATGTCATGTAGGATATCTGGGGAGACTTCATTATTTTTTTATCACTCCCACGGCACTATGGCCCTGGATTCATTGATTTATACTCACCCAAATCGCGAGCACCAATGTTTGTTACAAACTCCGGGAGGGGATCAATCCAACATTGGTATTGACCCGGGTCCCAAACTAATCTTTTACTAGCAAGCTCATGGGCAACAAAATTGCATTTTCTAGGAATTGTACATAAGTCGAAAAACTGAAAATTGTCACTAATAAACTCCTTGATCTCCCTGAAAAGGCCTCCCCCAACTGACTGATCAAAAGACGAGGACGAAATCGCCTCCTTCAGCTCTAAAGAGTTAGTCTCAACCACCACCGTTGCTATGCCGAGGTGGGCAACTGCTGCAAGCGCTTGCTTGCATGCTATTGCTTCAGCCAGTAGCGCGCCGTGCACCGACCCCAGGTTTCCTGCTCCTGCCATCACCACACTAATCCCTTCATGGTCCCGAACAACGAAACCCCAGGCTCCAGCTTTTGTATCCAGGACAAATCCCCCGTCGATATTGATCTTCAGGCGACCCTCCTCTGGTGGGCTCCAGCCTAGGCCAACATCATGAGTCAGCGCCAAAACTTTCAAGGAGGCTTGCTTAAGGACCTCTTGAACCATATTCGAGACAAAGATTACTGTAGCTCGAGTGGTTGGCATTATCTACCCTGCATTCACCTTGTTACAAACTGCCCACCACAGCCAAATGAGGACACACACCATCAAACGCATGTCCTCCCTTAGCTGCATCACCTCCATCACAAATGCCAACGCCGTGGTGTTCATGAGCAATTAGAGTCTGATCGTCACCAGGCCTAACTCCCTCCAGCACTTCCAAACTTCTTTACATTTAAGAAAACAACGAGTTCCATCTTCATCGTATGGAGAGCACACTGGGCACCGGGTATCCAAGTCAATCTTCTTATTTTTTATATTCATTTTGAGGGCTAAGTTGTCATGAGCCGTTCTCCAAACCATCTGTTTGACCTTGGGTGGTCTAGGGACACGCCAAATCCTCCTCCACAGCATCGAGGGCAAGTCGGACTGGCCACGTGAGGACTCCCCTCTTTGCGCCGTCTCTTTAGCCTTCGCTTCATCATCGAGCACGTGGTATGCAGACTTTACAGAGAAGACTCATTTCTTATCGAAGTGCCATGTGACTGAATCATCCCGGTCTAGGTGCACCGGGATACCCAGGATGTTTTGCATGTCCTCAAGCCAGAAGAGGTCCCTCACAAGGTCTGAATCCCAAGTACCTGTAGCAGAATCGATCAACTCCGAGACCTTTCACTACCGGATTCGGGTTCTTTGTCGAGTGTCTCGGACACTCGGCAAAGGCCGAATAACACTCGGCAAAAGCTTTGCCGAGTGCGGCTATCGGCAAAGCCCACTCGGCAAAGAATTTATCGGCAAAGGAGTCTTTGCCGAGTGCCACCTGGCACTCGGCAAAGGCCGGCACTCGACGAAATAAAAAATCCGAAAAAAACCCGAAAATAATAGAAAAAAATTTAAATCTGAGGGGGACCCACCGCCATGCCCGCCCGACGGTCGAAGTCGCAAGTCGCAAGTCGCGGCATTTTTCGCGCGAAAATCGCGCGCTTCGCGTCCAATGGGATTCGAACTCGTGACCTCTCTCTCATGTCTCCTGCCTTAACCACTGCACTACTCTGTCACATGTGTCTATAACTAGTTTCATTTTCTCATATTCTATACTAAACCGAGAGTAATTAGCTTGTTTAAGGGCCTAAATGAATTCAAATCTAAAAGTGGTCAACTATAATATTTCATAACTTTTCGAGATCTACACTTTTCGTTTAGAAAGTTTTTTCATCCGAGGTCTTTTACGAAATTTGAATTTCAAATTTAAGATATTCACATATGGCTTTAGCATGGTAAGATGAACTCAAATGAAAAAGTTATCAACTACAAAGTTTCATAACTTTTCGAGATCTACAAACTTTGTTTTGGGTATTTTTTTATCCGAGGTCGTTTACGAAATTTGAATTTTGAATTTTGAAATTCACGCGTAGGTTTAGCATGGCAAGATGAACTCAAATGAAAAAAATTAAACTATAACATTTCATAACTTATTAAGATCTATAAACATTATTTTTCTTGTTTGATCATTTGTTCATCCGATGTGGTGGTTCTAACATAGTTCACAATTCCTATGAAACTATTAGTGAGATGTAGGTTTTAAAAACAACATTACTATCGATTTATTAAATAAAAAATAACCAATATAAACTTTATAGATCCTAAAAAGTTATACAACTTTATAGTAGAAATTTTTTTCATTTGAGTTCATTTAGTGTCTCGAAATGTAATATTGAAAATATCTTTGCCGAGTGCCAACAGGAAGACACTCGGCAAAGTCTGCTCTGTGCCGAGTGCCAACAGGAAGACACTCGGCAAAGAGCTCTTTGCCGAGTGCGAAGTCTGACACTCGGCGAAGACTTTCTTTGCCGAATGCCCGAGATTTAGCACTCGGCAAAGAATATACACTCGGCAAAGTCGTGATTTCCGGTAGTGTTTATCAGAATTATGTTGCCTCTCGGCGTTCTTGGTCGTCGAGATGAGCCTACTGGAATCCATGGATCATCCCAGACCCCCACTTGTGTACCATCTCTTATGTGCCAGATAATGCCCTTCTCTATCGCACTTAATCCTAGGTGTATAAGATACCTGGCCCCTCCTTCACCGCCCACAAGTTGCCATCAAGGAAATATCGTGCTCTCAATAGCCTAGCACACAAGGACTCTGGGCCCTGAACAAACCGCCAGCATTGATGTGCCAACATCACAAGATTGAACAGATGGAGATCCCTATAGCCGAGTCCCCCCTACTCCTTCCGGCTTGGGAGTGTCTGCCATGAAATCCAGTGGAGCTTTTTCTCATTCTCCTATTGCGCCCACCAGAATCTACCAATCATGGAACTAATGCCATCGCGAAGGGACTTGGTGAGATCGAAGCAGGAGATGGCGTAGCTTGGGATAGCTTGGGCCACCGCTTTGATCAAAGTTTCTATTCCGGCCCTAGACAACATTTTCTCCTTCCAACCTTGAATACGCTTCCACACCCTATCCTTTAGGTATGAAAAGAGTTTGCTTTTTGATCTTCCCATGTATACACGGAGCCCCAAATATTTGTTATTGCTAACTTCTTGTGACAAACTTAATATGTCCATGAACTCCTGCCTCCTCCTATCACCACAATTCTTACTAAACATCACTGAAGACTTGTCTTTGTTTATTGGTGACAAGGAAAAATTAGTTAGTGCCTTTCCCTTTCTCATTGTTTTTATATATTTATATTTGTATATATATTTGTTGTGTTTGAAAACAGTATGAGTTCTATTTATTCTCTTGAGAATATGACATTCATATCTACTAGTGTTTATATCTTTTTATATAATAATTTATATATGTATATACCTCTCAACCTGTGATTCACTATTTATTTTGTATTAGATTACTTTGCTAAGGGGATTTCAAACTTTCGAGAACAAGACCATCGCCATCAAACCCGTTACTGCTGTTAATGAACAACTTGCTAAAATGATTCAGGATAACATCGTTCCTGGTCAAAAGCTAGCTGTTGGAAAGCCTGAATATAAAAAAAATCATTGAAGACAATTTGTTCAATGTTAACCCTCTTGTTTGTTTATTTTGGATAATTTGAGTATTAATTTTGATGCAGGGAGTTAATGTGGAGAAATAATTTTGATGTGGTTTTCTTCAGGAAATACTCTGTCTATTTGATAATACCGTATTGGAGTTAATGTGGAGATTGAAGAATTGCATGCAGTATTTAGTGCCTGATGAAAAAATAAAGCTGGCTAGAGAGGATTGTCTTCAAATGAGTGAAGGAATGAAAATGGTCTTGAAACATTATGATGGTATATATTGTTGTGATCGTGTTGTGAACAGACACTCTGACAATCTAAGAGCTGCTGGAAAGCATCTTAAGCAAATATCAGACATTGACACTCAGGATTGGAGTTTAGTCAAACTTGCTGGTGCTCTGAAGTTAATGTTTTATCATGAAGAGGAGTTTCCTATTGTAGAAGAGGTATATCATGAATACTTCGCTTTTGACGTGTCTTTTTGAAGGAATGTAGCCTTTATTAAATATAAATTTCTATGTTTTTTAGGTCTTTTCAGAAGTGTATTCGAAGTTGGTGAAAGATAGACCTTTGTACAATGGAAAGATTTTTAAGATGTCATGCAAGATAATATTTGAAGAAATTTTTGAGGCCCGTCGCTTTAGAAATGAGTTGATAGATATTTGTTATATTATGAGGTGAAGAAGGCAAGAGAAGCATACAAAGATGATTGCTAAGCTTTGAATGCTGGATATTAGAATTACTCAACGGAGTGCTACAACTCTTATGCAAACCAGTTTTTTATTAGAACAAACATGTCCCGATATGCAATCACAAGGGAAATACAGAAGGTGCAATTTGTGTGCAATAAAAAAAGCGTTGGCAAGAAAAGTAGAGCTGCTCAACATGTTGATATTGTCACTTGCTACTCTGACGATGATGAAGTTGAGGATGATAGTGCAAATGAGGGAGAGGACAAACAAGGGAAGAAGAGGAAGAAACTTATGGATATAAGAAGAGAAAGAGGGAGAAGATGATATATACAAACTACAAGGCAAGGATGGTCGTGAAATGATTGGCTCTAGATGGCGAGTAGTCTATTTTCTTGCTAAGCACAACCACACGATCTTGTGGTGAAGCCCTGTCTCAAGAAGTTCCTAAGGTTACACGGAGGGACATCGAGTCATGAAAAAGATTTCATTGTTCTGCTACACGGATGCAACTTGAGCACGGGTAGGATCATGCGGCTGATGAGCGAGTCTATGTTTGGTGTTACCAACAAAACTATAGTGACTAACAGAGAAGAATAAAACATATGAGAGAGCTTCGGCCTCATCTCCCGATCTACCCCTTTTACGAGGAAGGTGGAGGGGTTGTTCTCTTTATTATCCATGGTGGTACCAATATTTACAAAAATGTTATTAATTGATGGCTTACAAATATGTCTAGTGGGGTTTGTATTTACAAGAATGACACTCAGTGTTGAAAATTGCTCCTAAATATTATATCTAATTGATAATCTACTATGCCCAAATAGGAGACCCCCACTAGCGGATTTTCCTAGCTTCTTGTGCAGCCATGTCATCATCATATTCATGCATGTAAAGCTTAATTGTCGATGGGAAAAAATTTCATTTACCAACCTTTTGCGTTTAACCTTTCAGGCGCGTGGCCATGCAAATGTGCATCTTTTGCCGTTTCACCTATCCGCCGTGCATAGCAAATGTGCAATCAATTGTCGTATCAATTGTTTATCCTAGACGGTTTCCAACTAACCCTCCATGCAAAAGACTGAATTTAACTCTACTTTGAAACTGATGAAAAACCTCACCATATCTACCATTTGCTACCCCTATAACTATGAAAGCATGGTTCGACCATGCACCTCCCAACCCAACCATTCACAACACAGCCCGTAGACTGATACATGCATGGCTTGCGATCGTCAAGGCAAGATATTGATGAATCAAGATCAACACCATAGCAAAGCCCATCTCAGCTAGGACCATGCAGGGTAGCAGTACTTGGTGGCTGGTGCACGGCGCGAACAAGGCATGTATCTAGATCTGTAAAAGCAGAAAAGGCCGCATGACTGCACTGCAATGATCTGATGATGACGAAGGTGAGTTCATGTTGCTCCGCAGTAGCTAACATGGCCGGATGGAAAAAGGTCGTCATACATGAAGGTGCAGGTTGGGATAGCATAATAGTCAAAGGGATCAGCTGTCATGGCCATTGTTACTCCACTATGTTTCATGTAATATATCCTCCTCTATCACCGGGACATTGCAACCCAAGTTCTTTGCATCTTCTACTAACCCATATCCTCAGTTTCCTCACAAAAAAATACTGCCTAATAAAAAATATTTAAATCCCCAGAACCCTGCTAATTAATCATCTTATCTATTTGATCCTGCAGGGAGGATCAAAGTAGGAATGCCCTGATCGTATATTTGTACGAATTTAGGAGTAACATATTCATTTCAAACAGATGGAGATCTAAACCATTTAATTTTCAATCAACTTTATGTTTGTTTTTGCACAAAATACTTACATAATTTACTTAAAAGTTCTTCACGGCAATGCCGGGGTATTCTCTAGTTATATTAATGTTGAAATCCTTAATATCTGATTGATAATTATATTAATGATGAAAACAGTAACAGGTACAAATGAAAAATTAACACAACCGGCTTCTTAAAAACAAAAGTACATAAAGTTTTTATAATAAAAGAAGAGCTCTCATAAAGGATTCGTATGGAGCCTATGGAAGAAGAGGAATAGGAGAATTTCAACAAGGCGCAATCAGCAATGTAAGTGGCTTTAAGAGTCAAAGGAAGAGAGCAATAACTTGGAGGGGGTGATCAACAAAAAACCTGTAATATTGCTTTGTTTTCTTTTCGGGGGGGGGGGGGGGGTTGTGCCCCCTCCACATGTACATGAACTTCTATTCCTCTCTTAATTGAAAGACGGAGCTCCTACCATTGTGTTTAAAAAAAATCTTCTATTGTGATTATATTTTGATTACTAGTGAGAATTCTTTTATTTGAGTTTTTTGATCATCAGAGGCACAGCCACCTGCTACTACCTCCGGACACACAAATGACTTCAACCACAAGTTGGCAAAGTGGCGGAAGTGGGTAGTACAGTTGTAGGTGCCATTGGCGTGGAGGGTCCTACTACTTCTACAATAATAACCTATGCTGCAACAACAATCGGTGTTGCATCTTCAATAAGAGCGGTCCGGAAGAAGAAGATAAAGAGCGATCCTAATATCTTAGTCTGCCCTTGGGAACAACAAAGTCCAAAATTGTTGACTTCCTACCTCTAATAAGCAAGTATGAGAGAAGACTTGGAGGAATCTGTTCAATGTTGAACCAAGTTGGTAGATTACAAATCACAAATACAGTATTCTCAGCCCTCCCAACATTTTATATGTGCACCCTTGAATTACCAAAGGCAATCATCAAACAAATTGACAAGTTCAGAAAGAACTGCCTATGGAGGGGTTCGGATGTAAATGGAATAGGTAAACCCAAGGCTGCATGGCAACTGGTATGCAAGGAAAAGGCTCAGGGTGAGCTTGGCATTATTAACCTAGAATTGCAAAACCAAGCTCTACTTATGAAAAATCTGGACAAATTCTTCAACAAAAAGGATATACCATGGATACAGCTAGTATGTGAAAAGCATTATAAGAATGGCAGATTACCTGGAACTGTCAAAAATGGCTCCTTTTGGTGGAGAGATGTGGTCAAGCTTTTACCTAACTTCAAAGATATGGCAAAGGTTCAAGTGACAAATGGAGATACTTGCTTCTTCTGGCAAGACACATGGAATGCTCAACCTCTCATGGACCTTTACCCTCAGGCACACTCTTTTGCCAAAAGCAAAAACATCACTCTGAGAAAAGCTTCTGAGCAAAATGAAATCACAAACCTGTTTGTTTTGCCTGTCACAGGTGGCCTTTGACCAGGTCATCCAAATTGAGCAAATATTGAGTGCAGCCAACTTAGATGAACAAAGTAAAGATGTCTGGAAATACAGCAACGGGACACCTCTTTTCAGATCAAAAACAGCCTACAGGCTCCTCTCAGGACAACAGACAGTACGTCCTTCTATCAGATGGCTCTGGCAATCTTTTTTGTCATCCCAAGCATAAAGTGTTTTTTTGGCTCCTAATCAAAGACAGATTAAACACAAGGGACATGCTTAGAAGAAACCAAATGCACTTGGAATCCTTCAACTATGCCTTCTGCATCAACTCTCACGAAGAAACAGTAGATCACCTCTTTTGGCACTGCCCTTTTGCCCAGGATTGCTGGGGACTCCTACATCTCAATACAGTACAAGGGGGGGGATACTCTGGAAAACATCATGGCATCAAAGATCAGCTACATAGCCAATTCTTCATGATTTCCATCATTCTAATGGCATGGACTATATGAAAAGCAAGAGACAATGCAATTTTCAACAATGAGCAGATGCATATTCAGCAGTGCAAGAATAACTTTCTTAAGGAGCTCAGAATTACCTCCTTGAGAGTGAAAAGCAACCTTTGTCAAGCTTACGACCTATGGATCTCAAGCCTGTAATTGATTGTTGTAACAACCTATTATTTTTTGTTTCTTTTTTTGTTTCCTGAGCTCCTGCTGCTAGTTTTCTCTTTGCCTTGTAATTGCTTTTGTATTTGAACCTGTTTCTTTGTCCTTTTATCAATAAATTCATGCAGGGGCTGTTTTGGCCCCACCAGTTCTGTCAAAAAAAGAACAAGACAAAGATCCTGCAGCTGGCAGTGAAATATAGGTAGGAGATCTCGTTCCAATAGCCCACATAAATAATCAACTCATTCCTTGTACAGACTGTTGGGGACAGTTGGGAACAGTTTATTCGTTTCATTTCTTTCTCCAAACACGCCGGTGGACTGGGTGACGCGGATGACCATTGCCGGGCACGGCGTGTGGGCATACCTGCATGACGAGATTACCATTATGCACGGTACTAACTACTAAGGAAGGGTCGGTCAGATCCGAATAGAACCTATGAAGCCAGCAAAATCGTAGCCGTGTGTACACCTCAAAATGATTGTAGAAATGTTTAAATGTTTGTGTGACGTACTTGTATCCTTAAATGATTTGTATCTTTTTTTTTTGTTGAACTTAGATTGGTATCCTTTTACTCTAACGGTCAGGAAGTATCTGACACTGTGATTCCAGAAGAGTGGTTGATGCATGAGTTTTTTCCTGGTTATTCGATCATTCGACACTGGTGTTTAGCTAAACGTTCAGAATTTATCATCTATATGTATGCATTGGTGTAGAAAATATACTAGGCTTAACATCTTCTATTGTGATTATGTTACTGGCAATCTGTAAGAAGTGTTAATCGTCAAATCTTTGTGTTGTCCAGACTCCAGAGTCTAGTCTACACCATTTAGTTGTGCAGTTATTCTCGCTTTGCCTTTAGAATTACAAAAGAAAAGCATAGTGGAAACTAAGTAATATTATTCCTTGTTTTCTACAACATCCAGTATTATTTTAAATATAAATACTCAAGAAAAAAAATTAGCTCCTCACGGGAGTCAATGAACAATGAAAACAAATTAGTGGTCACAATTCATCGTTGTTCTAATCACATATTATATTTGATAATCATAACCATGACATTATCGAACAAATGTTCTGTACAACAATCCTGTGAACATCACCTTGACATATATTCACGTTCCATCAGAACCACAGCACCAAGTTGCAAATCTTACAAATACCTAAAGTAGCAGAACACTAGAGAAACTTCTTCTCAAAGTCCCCGCAATACAAATGCTACAACATTTTTGCTCCACCTTCGGAGCTCAAACAAATAATTGTCCTGCTGTGGCTATTGTACACCCAAGCAATGCGCCAGCAATCACCTGGGACCAATTTTAGCACCCAAGAAATTAGGGACACATAAAAATAGTAATTCATAGGGCATAAGTGTATGGCGCAAGAAGATAGTGGCACTGACGAAGCTGCATGATGTTGATAGTAGATAAGCATATCTACATATGTTGCCACGTAAAATGAGGGCATGGTGATGTGGGGTCGGCCAGTTTGAGGTTCACTTGGTATCCACATAGCCATAATGCCAATAAGCCATCGCTTTCATTTTGCCAACAACAATAAAATGCACTCTCTTGAAAAAATAATAAAAGGGACATTTGAACAAACCTGGGTTGGTGTATGGCCTAAAAGTTCTCGCAGTGGTCTTGTTTCAGACAAGGGATGTTCAGAAGGAAGTTCACAAACTATTTGATTCAATACCTAAAAATTAGATAAACAAAATTAAGTGCAACATAAGCATGGCAGAAATTGTTATCATAATACAGAGAGATGGCACAAGGTTGCAACGATACAGAAAGGGCTATTGAACCAACAATATAGATGGCACGCAAAGAGTTTTTACATACCGCTGCTTGCTTTCCAGCATGCAATCTGATACCAGAAGCATCATACATTACCTGCCAAGTCACAAAATGTAAATTCGAAGACCTCAAAATTTGGAATTAACCAAAAGGAAGTCAGCATAAACGTGTGCACATTATGCCCACATGCAACAGAATAATATCCAACCCAAAACTTTTTTTGTGAAAACTTGGCAGGAGCTCTGCCTCTCAATTAAGGAAGATAGAGGTTTATGTACAGAAATGTCCAACCCAAAACTGAAAATTGCATCCAAGTAACAACAATATAATGATCATTTTTCTTCAATTATGATTCAAGAAGTAAGTAAAACCTCTTCAGAAGGAACATGGGTTGGGATGAAGAACTGATAACCTACCACACTTGCAAATATAGTTGCTGTTGCAAAGAGGGAGCAGTTAAAGCCATCTTGGAATCCAATAGCTACTGCTAGTGCTGTAACCGTGGCAGAATGTGATGATGGCATGCCACCAGAGCCGATAAGCTGCTTGGGATCCCATCTGTTCTCCTTGTACCTTTGTTTCAAAACAGAACAGATCAAACTTACTGCAGCATGGGAAACTGTATAAACACCTGTTCAGACTTGAACCGTAAATTTTATGCTGATGTATTTATCTACATCAAAACTCTGGGAAAAGTATGAGAAAAAAGCAAGAGAACTTGATGCATAATCATTCTTTTTGCCAAATAAAGATCCCACTGGGATCCTATGTCTGGCTGCACTGCTATAAGACAAACCAAATAGGACATTATCATGTATAAATATAACGAGGACTCATTGTGTTCATCTCCCTGCCTGACTTCATTGTTGAAAGAGTTGCTTGACCATCTATCCGAAAATCAGATTATCTAACTCAAGGTCCACAATCACTGTGGACAATTTGTTTTCCTGGTAGAATGATCAATCATGAAACTTAAATTGCGATAGCATCATATGTGAATTCCACAGCCAAAAGTACATAACCAGCAAGCTGCGCTCCACCAATGATCAATGCATTCCAGTCCAAAGGATACCCTATACAAAATACACTAACCCACAATTCTTTCCTAGTTTGACCAGATCAAGGCCAATTCCATATGCTTGCAGCTCAATTCACCAAAACCATCGAGAAATGAAAGCAAATCCAGCATATAGGAAGCAATTACATTCCCAGTCTACGATAGTTCATTCCTCTAACTGTATAGGGAAAGACAAGATACAGAAGGGACAAATTCTTAAAGCTCGTTTCGGTTGTCCAGGAAACCGAACAATGTCAAGAGGCAGCTTTGACCGACGGAACCGCAGGCGGATCCAATCCCAGACCCAAACACAACGGGCGGGGACGCGACGCCGGTGAAGGCAGGAAGAGAAGAGAAGGGGAATCGGGTCCAGGAGCGAGGGCGCGTACCATGTGACGAAGAACTTGATGGACTGCGCGATGGCGAAGCCGAGCAGGGCGGCGACGAGGGGGTAGTTGTAGAAGACGGCGAGGTAGGAGAATCCCCCGGGCGGCGGCGGCGAGGAGGCGTCGTCAGCACCACCGTCCCCCATGGCCGAAACCGAAAGTCGTCCCTGGCTCCTGGCTCCTGGACGGGCGGTCCGGCCGGCGTCGCGGCGCTGCCCTGCCTAATCTTGCCTGCCTCCCGCCCCTGCAGCACGTCACGTTACCGGACCGGAGCGCGCGCCCTCCGGCTATATATATATATATATATACCGCCTCCGCGATCCCCGGCCGCGCGCGCTAAAAA
>CM041632.1:5622867-5688649 GCA_023333625.1 Bothriochloa decipiens
GTGGGTGGATGCTGCAAACTTCTAAAAAAATTATATCTAAACCCTGGATGGATAGGTTCCATCATAGTCCATAGCTAACTCACAACACTTTGTGCTGTTTGGTTGTAGCGTTGGTAACATAAACGGAAACAAATTAAAGCTGGGAACACAAGATATACCATTTGAACTAATTTTATCTCCGTTTGCGTTACGGTGGTGCAAACTAGACATCAGATTAGATTTTAGTTTATACTCTAGTCCAGATCAGTTAAAGAATTACCATTACTTTACATCGGAGTTTTGTAGTCTAGTTTTTGGATTTTGCGGCAATTAAAATTATGGGCTTCATATTCTTTAGTATGGGTAAAGTATAATATGAAAATCATATATCTCAGAGTGGTTGGATGCTGCAAGCCCCTAAAGAGGAATGCTACTTCTAGAACGTCTATATAGCTGGACATCCAAATATCGATGATAAGATTTCGCATGAAGCTAGATCTTTTAACCAGAAAATTATTAACGCTCACATAGTTTACGATTAATGATATTTCCTACAACGTGTTGCTACTGACCTGAACTGATCGGTGTGCGCGAGCCGGCGGCTCCCCTGTATCGCGGACATGCCGTCCCCGTCCTCGCACTCGTGCAGCGTCGACGCGTCCTCCGGCACCTGGACGCCGCATTTCCTGAACGCGGCGACGACAACCTGCGCGACCCTGGTGAACGGGCTTCCGGCCGGCGGCTGGTGCCGGCGGTACGTGGTGGTGCCGGCCAGGAAGACCGCGATGGCCAGCGCGCTGAAGAGCGCGGGGATGCCGTAGCCGAGCCCCCAGCTGACGCTGGACTGCACCCACACCAGCACGGTGCCGCCGACCAGCGAGCCGACGTTGATGGAGAAGTATAACCAGTTGAAGAAGGAGCTCTGCCGCCCGCGCTTGCCCTCGTCGGACTCGTCGAACTGGTTCGCGCCGAACGACGACAGCACCGGCTGCAGCGCGCCGCCCAGCGCCAGCAGGTACAGCCCCGCGTAGAAGGCCGCGCTCTGCAGCGCCGCCACAGCGCTCACCGTGAGCACCACGTAGGCCTGCGTCGCCGTGAACAAAACAAAACAAGAGAACGACGACGAGGCAGGGTGGGTGAGCTTGCTTTGAAACTCTGCGTCTGATGGTGGACGACGACGTCGTACGTACCACGACGGATATGAGCATGAAGAGCGCGATGGTCCAGTATCTGCCGAGGAAGGCGTCGGCGAGGAAGGCGCCGACGAGCGGCGTGATGGAGCTCGTGCCCTGCCAGTTGGTGACGCCATTCGCGGCGGCCTTGCTGCCCTCGTGCAGCTGGTCCTTGAGGTAGTTCACTAGGTTCGTCGACACGGCGAAGTAGGCGATGCACTGGAAGCAGTTATTCGCTGATGTCCAAGTCCAGCCATCACCACGTACGAGGGCATGCAGATGCCACAGCCAAGAGGTCGAAACGAGGCCATATAAAGTTATGAAGAGATGCTCATCATCAGGGGAAAAAACAGAGGTGTATATATATGTTAGCATTACCGAGGATGAAGGCGCAGGCCCAGAAGAGGCGACCATCCCTCTTGGGTGTCCGGCGATCAGCGGCGCCGTGCGAGCCATTTGATTCCACGGCCTCCACCTCCATGGCTCCAGCAGCAGCTGAGTTCAAGACGAGGAACGGTGAATATTGTCCAAACTATTGTTATCAGTCATCATTGTACTATAAGCTATTGCTGATCACACATAAACCCTGATGTAAACGGTTTCAGAAACGGACCTTTGGCTTTAGGCTAACCGATCGAAGATGGGCCTTGTTTCAATCTTCACCCTACGTTCTTGATATTTCTGCCCTGCAGCAGTGCAGCTCTTATCCACGAAAATTTCTGCCCTGGTTGCCAATGAAATGACTGGCTGCTGGCGCTGCGAATTGAAGCAACTGCAACTTTTTTGCAACTTGAGTGAGATTGAGACTGGTGCAAGACTGCAAGCACGCAATGGTGACCGCGCCCAGCGAGCGAGCATGGGCAGACCAAGAGGTGGGACTTATAATAGCAGCAGCAGGTTTATAATAGCAGCTCCAGCGCGGGACCTGTAAGCTGAAAGCAAAATGCTAGGCTTCTAGCTTTTGAAAATGTGTGGAAAATGTGTGCGTGATGCTTGCTCTTCGGTGTCACAGACAGAATGCCGTGCCTTCACCTGCAGGCTGCAACACGGCGAGTTTTGTGAGCACGTCAGGGTGCAGGACAAACTGGGCGTAGGCCGCCGGCACGGGCACGAATGGTGTTTTGGATATGCAGTAGTACGTATTGAAGTTCCATGGAAATGTGCGTTTACACCAGTGCTGGTGCACGTGCCTATCACGGCAACTTTTCTCATTCGCCGGTCGTGAGACGTGGAGGTCCACACACCAGAGCGACGGTCCCCTGTACTCTTGTAACTTTGTCACACGAATGCGTGGTCTTACCGATACAGTACAGCCAATGATTTGGCTGGGGTACGTTGTGCTCGTGCGCTAGTGCTGGTGACGACGATGATGGCTGGCTCGTTATCTGATAGATTTCTATATTCTCCTTTAGTGCCCACTACCACTAGGTTCTAGATTGTCCAGGGTACTTAGCCACGCCTGCTAGCTATATACTCCAAGCTCACCGAGCCACCAGGAGGGGCGCGCCGTGTCTGCAGAAAGCTTAGGATGTCCGCAGGCATGGCGGTGTCTTCGATGGTGCGGCGTCAGCCCCGCGGCACCACCGCCGTACGTCCCTCCAGCCTACACAGCGAATTCGCAGGCTCTGACCCCGTGAACAAAACTTCGGTTCCGCGACCGCATACTACTGTACGTGCGTGCATGCCACCAGGTCGAGGCAGGAGACGCTCACGGCGGCCAATCGCGCTTCGCCGACTCGGCTGTCGCCGGCGCGGCATGCGTTCCGCCGCGTTCGGTTTCACGGAATTTCAGGTTTGCAGAAAATGGGACGTCGACCGCCGTGGACATGAAGATATGCTTGTTTTTCTTGGGGATTATCCGTCGTGCATGGTGAGTGCAAAGAGGAAAACGGCGACCAATAATTTTGGCTTTAGAGATGCGCCACGTCATGTCCGTCGCCGCCGCCGCAGCCGGTGAGCCGGCCTTTTGCTCGTCCAAACCAAAGTTCATGTCTGTTGTAGCATTGCAAGGGCCACGCTAGTCTACTGCTTTTTTTAGATAAAAAGGTGAATTGAACCCGGTGAACCGGAGCCGAATTGGGCAACAAACACATATTGCTTTTTAGATAAAAAAAAAAGGTGAACCGGAGCCGAATTGGGTCGTGGGATGGGTTTGGAAGGGGGTCACAGTCAGATGTTTCTCCACGTCCTATGGCAAATAAAGAGAGGACTAGAAAGTTCTAGAAGGATATTGAGATTGCAGAGGGAATTAGATGTCTGCCGAATTCTGTGGTCCTGTAGCACCATAGCGCATACACAGTGATCACACAGGTCAGACCAGACTCTGAGAAGAAGCACTCAGTCCCCCGATCGAGAAAAAACCCCGAACCCTGCCCCAACAGCGAGGGGGATTTTTTTAACCCAGCCGGCACAGTGGAGCAACGCTGCACTCAAGGCGCACTTCGGACAATACTGTACCGCACACGTCAACTGGCCGTCATAAATTCGCCCACCCCCCGATCGAACTCAGGACCTGGGGTGCCGCAGGAAACGCACTCGACCACACGGTCCAGCGCCCTTTGGCAAATAATGAATAGTTTAGAACCTAAGAAACTATAACCCCTATAAGAACAAACCTCACTTCGCTATTTCTCTCAACATGCAAGAAATCCCACTTAGCTATTTCTCTCAACATGTAAGATGTCCACCTAAGCAACCCACTACCACACATAATTAAAATTCCACTAACTCATGCAATTATAGTGTCCATATCATCAACTTACTATATTTCTCTCGACATGTCAGTCCAACTAAGCAATACACTATCACACATAACAAAAATCCGTTAGCCATACAATTGTAATATTAACGTCAGGAAGACACATAAATATTTTGTTTGTCCATGTCATCATGTCTCGCAATCTATTAATCTACAAATCATGCAACAACATGTGGGCTATTCTCCTAGTATCTAGAGCATGGACACTTAGCGTGTTGCCCATGGATCACCTAGGCCTATAAATAGGGGGTGCCTAAGTCCCGCTTCATCTTATTCTTTTTATCCCACAAAATCATTTGCAACATGAACTCTTCTTATTAAAAACACCCCACATCATATAATTCTTTTCTAACTCCAACAAGAATTCCTCTTTGTAGGGTCCTTGTGATTTTTTACTTGTCTTTGTGTCATAACATATTAAATGTTTTGTTATATCTACTTATAGAAATAATTATAAATCGATAATTATCTTTGTGCCAATACAAATTAGAATTTGTTGGGTTTTTTCTAACAGGTTTTTTATTCTTACTACCAAAAATTACAGATTGCGCATACAGAAATTACAGTGAAATAAATCTATAATTTTAATTTAAAAAGAAAACTAAAATTCATACACTTGGATTTTAGTAAGTCCTATAGTGTTTTAACACAATTTGGCGAAAAGAGAAATTGAAATCCGGTTGAGATCATTCACAAAAAAAAGTGGGACAAATTCTGGAAAAGAAAAATCATTAAAAGAGTGGGATCTAGTTGTGGCCCGAGGGTAGTGGGTGCAATTTCTGGGCCTGGTCACATCACTCTACTCAAGAAGCCTTCGGGTATGTTGTTCGCCACGTGATTGGACATGGAACATTAAGAAATAGAGCAGGGCCCAGCACAAGCGCCTCGCTGCCCCGTCGTTATTGAAGCAACCGATACTAGTTGTGTCGATCCTGTAGTGTTTCTTGTACTTCCTCAACGAAATGTCGTTCTGCGGTAGTGGATTTGGGTTTTCGTGTACTTTTAGCAGCTTCTTGAATAGCCCGCTGCATCACACTCTCTAGGTGTTTGGTAATTAGTCCCGAAAGTTTGCCATGTGTTCTGTGTTCCTGAGGATGCAAACTAGACAAACTGATGATAAATGCTTTTTTTGTTTGAAGACAGGGTCTTGGGATGTTTGTTACCCTATCGATGTGTATGTGACTATGATATTCAGAGATTGTTTGGATATAAAATGCAACTACATCTTCCAGAGCGACATAAACAATTGCCAACTTGTTGAGTCAAATGCATTTTATGACAGTGATGTTCAAGATGCAGATACCATGGGTAATGACAGAGTTCTCAAGCTATTGCGTTGCATTGTTGTAGTCTCTGTAGATCAGACATTAATACTCCATATGTATCCCATGGTGATTTGAATCCTAAGATGTTTAAATTCGCTCCACTACCTAAAGGCGCAGACAAGGTTGAGATTACTTGTGGTGGCCATAGGATGCAAATCAAAATTACTTGGTCGATCTTGTCAGATAGAAAAGGATCTCTTCAGTGAGAAGAGGACAAAATGCATGAATTTCACTTGTTTATCTCTTATCTGCGTACATTAGTCAGCCGATTTGTATTGTTATCCACGCTCATTGTATCTTAATTCTAGGCGGTTATATAGATGAAGTGGTGCTAATTTACTTCCTTTCAGTACCATTGTCCTAGTTCCAATCAAATACTCCTCTCTTCAAGCTCACACCAAAATCATGTGGTAACAACATACAACTATTAACCTCTTAGGAATGAAAACTAGGAAGATCTGTGGAAGCAAGGCAAATAAAGAATGGAGAGATGCTAAAACACACTGGAAATGGGATCCTTTGGTATCACCTAGTATGCAGATTTTAGTCCATGATTTTTTTAAATGAAAAAGGCAAAACTCATTCAAATGAACTCAAAACATTGTGAAATTCGAACTACAACTTTACAACATTAAGATGAATCAAAATCCAAAAGATCTCCCCAAAAGTCACATGTCAAAAAAACCGGGTCCCCTGATATGAAAATCTCAATGTCCTATTATCTCATATTTCAAGAAAGTTTCTATAAATATCCAAAACTTCTTCAAAATTTATGAAGCTTGGTCCATATCCAGGATAACTAAGTAATCCTATAAGATCTCTCCAAAAGATCCAAGCTTCACCCAAAATTGAGCAATTCTTCTCTCAAATTAGGGTATCAAACAGGGAATACTCATGGGATGGATTTCGAAGGGGATCACTCTCAAAATGTTTTTCCACGTCATCCTAGCATCCCCTACCATCGAGAAATCATCCTCAAATCACAACTAGAAGAAAACAAAAATTCAAATAGATTGACACATGGATTGAATTCAACAAGTTTTACTTTCAAATCAACCATGAGTTCATCTATACATCAGATTAGCCTACCTCCCAACATCCTCCAACTCATGCAAAGAGAAAGGCTAAGAGGTGCATATCTTTCTCTAACATATCTCTTGCTTAGCAATTGAGCCCTTGCCTAACCCTAGAAAATGAAAATGTGTAAGGAATGATTGTCTTGGGTAGCGATGCGTAATATTTATAGGATTATACACATTCTAAAATGTCTCATATATATAGAAAAGATTCAAAGTTAGCTAGTTCACCCTGAAATGAAATAATAAAAATATGGCAAGTTGTTAGTCAATGTATTTGGGACATAAATTAAAATAAGCCATATAAACATTGTGGCACAGTTTTAAGTCAAATTATTCTCCTCAAGCTTCTTGCATAAATGGTTTCATCAAAAAATTTGCTTTGCCTAATGCAAACAAGGTCTTGATCTTCTGTCAGGTCAAGGTAACTATCAATTTGGTAGGGATGCAATACACCGATCCAACTTTAGATCAAAAGACTTGAACCTACAATCTTAGCATCACATCCCTTATGTTTATCAACCATGTCATGATCCAGTTGACCTCTCTGAAAGGCTAACCTCTGCTCGTGAATCAAAGAACACAAGCAAAAAAAATAAAAAATAATACAATCTAAATGAAGTGACAATTGCATATGTAAGATGTATGTTCAATGGCAGATTAATCTAAAATGAGCGTTGCCGGCTCAGTATGAAGTTTTTGGGCGTGTGCAAGCTCTGGACATGCACCCAAATGGGCTCTAAGTCGAGGATATTTTTCCTTCTACAAATAAGCATCTAGAAGAAAACAAATAGAAGAGTGAAGAAGAAAGAAGAGATGGCGGTGCATCAAGTTCACAAGGAATCCTATACCTAAGATGAAGGTGTATGAATTGAAGGAGGATAAGACCGCGCTAAGAGGGAAAGTGAAGAAGAAGGTTCGTAATGGTAGAGTGCAGAAAATTAAAAGACAACCAACGACAATGGTCCCACTACCAAAGACAAGTATGCATTGAGTGGAGTGTTGAAAATAGTAATGCGTACTTGGAAGATTCTGGATACAAGAAGTAAGGCATTTGCCATTGAAGATTCTAGAGTAAACTTCATGGCAAATGAAGAGACGTCTAGAAAAGGATATGGAGATTACGAAATAGAATACATTTACGATAGAGTTGGATTGTTAAAGATGACATAAGAATCATCTAGAATCTTCCCCACAATAGGTTATGAGATATTTCTTTTAGTGATTTCTAGAACTTGGTTCATACGATAAATAAAGAATAGTGTCGAACCTAAGAATATTCTAGAGCATGGTACTATCATGTTGTCCATGGATCACCTAGGACTATAAGTAGGGGTGCTCTCCTTGCCTTGTCGTAACAAACCATTCAATCGTAACAAACCATTCAATACATACGTAGCCACTAACAGTGTATGTTCTTATGTAGCATATTTGCATAATATCCTCCATCTAAGTAGTATTAGGGCGACCTTATTTCCCAACAATAGATATTTCATTTATTAATCCAATTTTGTAAAGATTATGTACTAGTTTTACAAAAATTGTTGTATGAAGCCTCCCACTATAACTATATATGCTTTTTAATAATTTGTTAGTTGGCCAAAACAATCAAATAATCATTGACTTGTAACATGCTATTCGGGAAAATGCATCGTCACAAGAAGCATAATTAAGATGGTAAAGAGAGTTGAACATGATAAATTTTATGGGAATCTAGTTTTTCCTCGAAGTGGTCACATCCTCGGACATGGAGAAGGAAAAAAACAGGCTACAATTCTTCTGTCCTAACCTATATAGAAGCTTTTAGCACTAGAGAAAATTAGTGATAAGCACGAACAAATTTCCCTAGGTCTTGTAAGCCACCTTTTGAGTCCGGATATATCAGCCAAGGTATGGGAGCCAACTTTAGGTCCATGATATTTGGGGTGAACACCATCGTAGATATCTACAAGGTGTCATCTACCCAAATAATCCTGGTGGTGTTGCTAAGGTCAAAGAAGTGTTGGCCAAGGTTTGTGTGCTCTTATCAGAAGCGATAAGGTTCCCTAAATTATAGTAATTCTTAGTATATCTCTTGGAGTTCATAGTCACAAAGACACAATGCATGAACACACTTCCAAACTATCATTAAAATAGGAGGTGTCATTAAATCTATCATAGTAATACTATGTTCCTTGAAGATTTTGGCTGACTTTGTGCAATTTCATTTTTCTTACTCCAGTTATCAGCATGCTAACTTTTGTGATGTTGTGCTATTTCCAACCTCCAACACATTTAACCTGCGCAAGATAGTATAAGATATATATTGTTGACATTTTCCTATGAAAAGGTGAATCTTTGATTTCGACTGGCCCAACTAGAGGCATTGTGCATGTTTTGTTGTGATTCTTATTTTTTAGATAAATCTACAGATCAAGTAGGACAAAGAGAGTGAGGATAGACAATTTAGTAGAGCATTGATTGTCCTGGATAGTGCAACAATTGAGTATAGGGTTAAAAGTCAAACTACGTTAACTGGCTCAGCGAGGTAGATCTGATATTTGCATATGTGAAGAAAGCATTGGAGGGCACCATTGAGATAAGTATCTTGTGAGGTTCGAGTACTTTTTGTGGGAAAGTAATTGTTTCCACCACTGATGTTCCAAGTCATATTCTGTTGTATTCCACCACTGATGTTCCAAGTCATATTCTGTTGTATGACAGTGATTTTCATGATGCAAATACCATGGGTAATGACAGAGTTCCCAAGCTGCTGTGTCGCGTTGTTGCGGTCTCCGTAGATCAGATGTTAATATTCCATATGTATTCCGTGGTGATTTGAACCCTAAGATGTTTAAATTCGCTCCACTGTCTAAAGGTGCACACAAGGTTGAGATTACTTGTGGTGGCCATAGGATGTAACTTAAAATTACTTGGTCGATTTTGTCGGATAGAAAAGGATCTCTTTAGTGAAGAGGACAAAATGTATGAATTTCACTTGTTTATCTGTCATCTGCATTAGTTATTTTTTAGACTCCGTTTTGTATTAGCATCCACGCTCATTGTATCCGGATTCTAGAAGGTTATATTGATGAAGTGGTGCAAATTTACTTCCTTTGAGTACCAGGTGTCTAGGACCAAAGGTGGTGCAAATTTACTTCCTTTCAGTACACATCCTTAACGCGAGCACGGGCAAGAAAAAGAAACAGTTGGGCCATGGCCCATTGAGCACGTACAGCCCAGTCCAACCGAAAGAATCGGGTCGATTTCGCCGTTCTCGGCACCGTATGGAGTTGGCCACACGCCCACACCAACGGCGGAAATCTTGGACGCCGACCAGGTCGGCGCCCAATCGTCGGCCGACCACCCCTTCCGACATGCAGTTTGCGTTTTTGTTGGGCCGACTTATTCTCCTTTTCCGTTTCTTGGCCCATGACGAGTGAAGCACGTACACACACAACATAATCAGCGGAGCCAGAACCCACAATGCATGCATGTGCGTATAGAACCCAGGCACGAGTAAGTATGTTTTCTCCTTTTCTTTTCTTTTTTCTTATATTTTTTGTTTTCTTATATTTCCTTTTTAAATATTTATTTTTTTTCGTGTGTTTACTTCTATTTCTTCTTTCTTTCCTTTCTTATATTTCTTTTCCTTTTTCCGTTTTCTGTTTCATTGTCGTGAGGTTGTTCTTTTTCTCTTTTTATTGTCTTTAATTCTTTCAATATTTCTTTTGTTTTCCTTTTACTCTATTTTAGCTTTATTATTGTGTCCGTATTTCGTTCCTTATGTTCCTTCCTTATGTCATTTTCTTTTCTTTTTTATTTTTATACTTTTTATTTTTTATTTTTAGTTTTTTCCTTCTATTTTCTTGTTCACTTCTTATACAGTGTGACATTCTGGAAGTGTTAATCGATGTTCTTGGATTCTTTTCTGTAGTGTTAATACGATGTAAATACTTTCTATGTTCTTTCCTATGTTCCTATAGTGTTAATACGATGTTTCGGGCTTCTTTTTTGTGATGTTCTTATAGTATTAATACGATATTTGGGCTTCTTTCTGCGATATTTTTTTTAGTGTTAATGCGATGTGCTAGGCTTGTTTCACGATGTACTTGGAGTATTAATGTGATGTTCTTGGTTTCTTTTCTGTGATGTTCTTGTAGTGTTAATACAATGTTTCAGGTTTCTTTCTGCAATGTTCTTTTAGCGTTAATACGATGTTCTGGGTTTTTTTCTGCGATGTTCTTTGTAGTGTTAAAGCGATGTTCCACAATTATTTTTAAATACAAATTCATTATGGGATAAATGTTTGATAAAAAATATTAAAAATATGTTCATGTGGGATCTTGTTTTTAAAAAATTTTATTGCAAGCAATACGATGGCGCAATCGGATTTGAATTTTGATACTTGGTAAATTTCATCACAATATATTCACGTGAGATCTCATTTTAAAGGGGTTATTATAAAAAATATGATGATGCAAACGAATTTTAATTATGAAATTCCGTTTAGAAGTCATAACTTTCTTTATATTTTTACAAAACATAGAATATGTGCTAGCTATTTTTGGATTCATCGCATGGCTGACTGTGGAGAAAGAGGAAAAGAAGTGGTTGGTGGCGAAACCTGGTTGGACGCATGCTCGTCGGACCTGGTCAAATAGGGCGCGCCTTTGCGGAAGAGGACGCGTATGGGCTCCCAACGGCCCAATTGCACTTGCACATGGCGTACGTAATTTAATTTTTTTCTTGGGAGGCGGGGGTGATCGGCGGACGGCTGCTGGCCACCCAGGCCGGACAGCAGCACGACCCCACCAGCGGCGCCTCGGTCGATTTCCTTTTTTTTTTTTATTTGAGCATGAGCAAAACCTCAGGTCGAATTTCGGCGTCCCCGGGTGGAAAACACGGCGTGGAACCGCAGTCAATCTCGAACTCGCCGTATGTTTGACGCGGCTGCTGTTTGCCCTGCGCTGCGCCCTGTCGCTGTGCGCGCCTCCACACGAGACGAGACCCCCACGCCGTTGAAGCGTTCCAAACGAAGCGCATGGCGCGCCCGGTTCCAGTCATGCCCACACGCCCTTATAGTTTCATGAAAACTGGCAAAACACGTAGAGATGAAAAATTGTGAGCTCTCAATGCACAGATTTCTGTTCTGTACAGTTTCATTCATCAAAAAACAGTGCAGCTGGGTTTCAAGTGAATAAAACTCATGTTCGCTCTTCTTAAATTTTCATTTCATCTCATCGTCTTTGCTAAAATGTTATTTTGAATGAAATACGGAGTAAATTCAGGTCACCTCGATATCTGAGTTCTATGGGCTACGTAGGGCCAAAGTTTTGGGCCGTCGATTTGAGGCCTAATTCTGGCCGTGTTGGTCCGGCACGCAGGGAAGCAGATTACAAATCATATCCGTTTCTCTCAAATCTTATACCGCTAAAAAAAACCCGGAGGTCATGGTAATCGCCCCGCTAATCCGTCCGCCCGGCGCTAATAGCCTCCGTACCGCAAGGCAGACCCCGGCCCCGCGCGCACTCCCTCCCAAGGTCCCACCGCAGCGGTTGCTGACCCATGTCGCGCTATCAGCCCCCGCCCCTCGACGCTGACCCCGGCGCCTCGCACGACTCTCGCACAACCCCCGCACAGGCACCCACGCCGCACCGGTTGCCGAGCCCGAGCTCGGAGCTCCCCAGCCTCGACCTCCCTCCGACCCCCGCAACCTTTTTCGACGACGACTGCTGCGCCGCGACGCTGAGCCCGGCTTCTGCCCCCGCCCTGCTCTCCGTGCGCCGACGGCCCACCCAGCCGCGGCCAAAGGCTCTGCCAGCGTCGGGCCGAACCGCCGGCTCGCCCGCGCACACCGCCCGGGTTCCGCCCCCGTCCAGACATCGTGCGGCGGCGTAGTCGCAGCTCTGGATCTCCACGCCTTAGCCGGACCGTGGCCGCCGGCCGCGTCCTGCTCAGCCTCGGGGGCCTCGGGCGCCGCCACCGCTCGTCGCCGTCGGCATCATCTCAAGTCGCACCAGTCTCCGCCCACGCCGCTTTGCGCCGTCGCTGTCGCACACCACGAGCTCGTGTCTTCGTCGACCCCTCACGAGATCTTCATCGGACCCTTCACCAGCGACGACGACGACCACCAGGTATGCGTGCATGAGGTTTCTTGATTGGTTTTTGCCTGAGTTTCAAAAACTTTTGCCTGTGCTCGTAAAATGCTCGGCAGAATGCCTGCCCTTGCCTGCTGTAGCTGTTGAAAGTTGGATCGATCTCAATTGACTTCTACCTGTATGCATCGTTTGTTGTCTGATGGCTCCTACGAGGACACGTAGAACCTTATCATTTTCTCGACTTCTACCTGTACACACACCCTTTTTGTTAACATAATAATATTGTTGGTCTTCTTGCTTCCAGTAAGAAGAATGCAGCTTCAAAGCAAGGCAACTCGTGCAGTCCACCAGTCCAGTTTTTAACAGAACATGGCTGATCAAAGCATATTTCCCATTTTTTTAAACTGAAAAAGCTCTACTGTTTATTGAGTCTATCTATGTAAATATGTAATAATTAGAGAAGGCTTGACATGGTGATCCCACTTTGCTTGTTCTTGCAGGCTTGCTTGACTAGAGTTACCGGCACTTCCCTTCAGCAAAACAATGCTGTGGTACATGACTAACTTATGCAAGTTCTTCCGATTATATTCGACAATCTGTCAAGAGATTAGTTGTTATCAGTATTGATGATGTCAAATAAACCTAACATCTGAACTGGATGCTATATTGCTATCTGCACCCACAGGAACAAAGAGGTGATGCAAAGGCAATGTCTCTGTCCAAGGCTTTTGCGATATGTACAACCTAGCAGTGCTGCCTGACCGTCCTATTATTCATATAATGCTCATCACAGTCTTCTTCGTACCTTTTTCTTGCTATTATCACACTAGCAGCTTGCTATTATCACAGGCTAAAAACATGCTTGTGCTTTTCTGCAAATCAATTCAATCAATTTTTCATTCCTTTTACTGATTTTCCCTATTTGAATGTTATAACTGATTTTCCCTATGTGCATGACGCTCAACATCACTGCTGTCTGCTACAATGGATGACATGCTGGTTGTGCAGGTGTTTCAGTAAACCATCATGTTCTTAGATTTTTTTTTCTTGTCAGTACTTGAATATTGCATGTTTTAGGGTATAACTCACATGTTTAGAGGTCTCTGTTATTCCAGTCATTTAGCAGTTTTGTGAATCCCCAACCTCCTGTGACTGTTTTGCTGTCAAAAGCTCTGTCACTGTTTATTTTGCATGTATGGGAAAATAAATTGAATTTAAGAGAGAACTTAATATTTTGTATCATTCCAGAAAGAGCGTTATAACTTTTCCCTTTTACCAACATTTGTTTCAGGTGCAGAGGAAGATCCTTCATCAAAGTTAGCCAAAGTAGAAGTGCTGACGCTCAGATATAGAAAATATAATGAAATTATCCATGTATGGGAAAATAATTGAATTTAAGATAGAACTTGCTATTTTGTATCATTCCAGAAAGAGCGTTATAACTTTTTCCTTTTACCAACATTTGTTTCAGGTGCAGAGGAAGATCCTAAGAAGTGCTGCAGGTAAGTCCTGTTATTATGCCTAATTCGCTAGGCATGGCATTTCCTATGCGACCAATCTTATGGTATAGCACATCCAATGTACTTATGTACATTCTCTATTTCCCTACTTGCACCAATTTGATATTTGTGTTCCCCATTCTGTTCCTCATATACAAGTTATTAATTTGTATGCATGGAATTGTCATCTATGGTTGCCGAGTTATCTAGAAGGTGCTGATTTTTTTCTTTACACTTTTTGTTCGTCAACATATATCAGCATTCTCATTTCTATTTTGCAATCCCTTTGTGTATATGCCACTGAAAATCTCAAACTGCATCCCAAGTCATAGGCGCATGTCCTGGACATGCTTGCAGTCCTCCGTCCTCACATGGCACAAGGGGAAGCTGTGGGCTGTGGTACTGCATCTCCACGTCAATCTCACAAATGTGTAAATCAGGAGGCATTCATGCATTTTCAGAAGAAACCTGCCATCTCTAGATTAGCAAAGTCAAGCACTCATGCTTAGTCTGGGTAGGTTAAGAGTAAGTGAAAAAGGCATTGATGATTGATGAGTGTAAACTAAGCAAGAGGTAGAAGAATATTGATCATTAGTTGATGAATATTTAAACAAGATGCTCATAGATTAGGCAAGCAAGGTTAACAATTTGCTTCTGAATCTTGTACTTATACCTATAAAAAAAATTGATATTTCTATAATGTATTATGCTTTTTTTGGGAACTCCATAATGTAGTATGTTTTGAGCGCTCCAAAAAAACACATTGGAAAAAAATTCTAAACCCGTAGCAACGCACGGGCACTTAACTAGTAAAAAAGAAAAGAAAACACACACACACACACACACATATCCACCCTCGATGTCGAGCGGCGGCGGACGGCGGAGAGACGAGGAGGAGGACAGCTTCAGCACAGGTTAGGTCGTTAGTGCTTCGTTCTCCCCAATCACTCATGTTCCCTCAATACCAATCGTATTCATATGGTCTAGGGTTTGTAGGCCGTGACGACCTTCGCGCTTTTGATCCTATCCCGTCACGTTCCAGGGCTGATGGCAACCAAAGATTCCGACGGGCTGCCCATGTACATCGAGGAGGATAAAGAGGAGGCTGCAGCAGAAGCGTCGATAGCAGAGCCAGAAACCGCCGTTTAAGCACCCGTACGTGGGAGACCACCACGCCGGAGGAAAAGGCGAGGAGGGAGCTCAAAAGTGCCATGATGGATAAGCTTTACGAGATTGACCCTAAGACGGGAGAAGGCGGCTACAACCAAGTTTGGTTCGTCGACTTCAGCACCTTCAACCTTGACGATGAAAGTAATCCCTCGCTCCTGGCCACTACGTCAAAATTGAATTACCGCAGCAGGCTCTTAAGTTGCCCGCTGGTAAATTTCAACTCCGTGACGGGCCCTTAAGTTTCTCGCTACAATAAATGAATCGATTTACCGCAGCGGGCACATTTTAATTTACTGCAGCGGGCATCTTAAGGTGTCCGCTGCGTTAAATAGGGCATGCCCGCTGTGGTAAATCAATTTACCGCAGCGGGCACTTTATAAGGCCCGCTACGGAAAATTCATCGGCCCAATGAGCCCAAGCGAGCCTAATTTCCTGTCTACTTATAAAAGGGGCAGTTAGGGTTCTTTCCTTCTCAAACTGCAGCTCTCCAGTCCGCCTCGCGTAGCCACGACTTCGACTGCTCTGCGCGCCTCTCCTCCGCGTAGCACTCCTACACATCCGCGACTCCTCTAGCGCGGCTCTCCACTCCCCTTCTTTCCCACTCCCTCTGACCTCTCCTCCCTCACTCCCTCTGGTCTCTCTCCACAGCGGCACGAGGCAGCACACACCAAGCGACGCGAGTCCGCACGGTGCGCGGCGGAGAGCGACCCGTCGATCTCTTCCATCGAGGAAGACGCGTCCCGTCCGGCATGAGGCGGAGAGTGTGTGGGGGTATAGACCCCATATACCCTTACGGCTAGACTTTGGGCTGCTCGGTACAAGACGGCCCAGACCAGAAGACGAACGTTGGTCCATCATCATCCTGATCGGTGGGCTGGATAACAAGACGGAGCCCGTGGTCCGCTACCGACCAGGTCGGTGAGCCGCGCGGGCGCTGAAGGCTACTTGGCATGCAAGGAGTCTTAGTCGGTTAGATCTAGTCGTGTACTCCAAGGATACGGCTCAATGAAACCGACCGTATCGGGAAAATCTAGATATGTAACTTTGCCCTCCCAACTATATAAGGCGGGCAAGGACCCCCCTAGAACATAACTTTCGACATCTCATCAATACAACAACAGAGACGCAGGACGTAGGGTTTTACGCCTCCGAGCGGCCTAAACCTGGATAAACCCTGGTTGTCTGGTGTGTTCGTCTTGTGTCTCAACATCTAGAACATAGGTCAGAGTGTGCCCTCACCGCAATCTACTACCTCGGGGTATCCCGTGGTAGACTGCTGAGGATATTTCATCGACAGTGGCGCGCCAGGTAGGGGGTGCACGATTCGACCTCCAGGCGATCCAGATGGTGTCGTTCCCAGCTTCCATGGATTTCGAGGCAGGCGTCTCCCTCACCATCGGTTCATTCACATGGACCACTGGTGGAACGACGTCCCTCACGTTCGCGGGAGCAGCGTAGCCGGTCCCAGCTTTGGTTGCGATGCAGTCGGGCCCAACACCGACCGCACCGATCACCTCTCCTACAACCCAGATTTCAGGGCTGCTCCCGGGGTCGTTCGAGCCGCCCATGACAAGGAAGGAGATGATGGCCACGCCAGCGGCGAACTGGAGGCTTCCTCGTTACCAAAGGAGGCACATCGACAACTTCGACCTCTTCGACATGATCGACCGGCACGGAGCAGGTCTGGCCGAGCTCCTCGAGTACGTGGAGTCCGCTCCTGCGCGGCTCCGTGAAGAATAGTTGGAATTCACCACTGTCCGATCATGCCGGTGCAATCACACTGACCAGCCACGCCGTGCAGATCCAGATCTGCCCGTGGTTCGTGGGTTGCCACCTGTTCGCCAGGTCGGCAACGCTCGGCACCAGCAAGGATGTACGAGCCAAGCTGGTGGCCCACGCCGACCAGATCCAAATTTGGCTCCGGCCCGAGCACCTCCTGCCGACCACAGAGGAGGGACACCAGCCACGCGCCGGGTCAGGCCCCCTACTGTGGAGCAGCGCCGTCGACAACAACCCGCGCCCGACCAGGGGCGCCGTCAGCAGCGCCCTGCGCGCAACCAGCTGTAACACCTCTGGTGTTATATTAACTAAAACATGCCATGTCATCATATGTATTATAAAGCATTCATGTTTAGGTCAACCTTAATATGCATCAACTAAAACAAGTTTACATTTCATAGGTTGATTGTGTTTCTGGAATGTTTTGTCACATGAAATAATAAAACCTTATTTTCGAATGTCATCCCAAATGCTTAGTTTATATTCTATGTACTTGAGGTGTAAACCGTCTTTACACTAGTGTCAAGCATAGTGTATAAATCTAAGTCCAACCCTTAAAAATAATTTCCATATTTGAAGTTGAATTTAGATTTCAAAGCTTATTCCCAAGTCTTGCAATTCAAATTTAAATTCAAATTAGAAAGCTATAAAAATGATTTTCGAAAGTCAACTTGGTCAACCAGGGGTGTCATTGGGTCATTGACCTAAAAATGTCCTTGGATGATGTTTGTGATCACTAATGACCAACAAATTAATTTAGAAACCAAATCGAGTTTGATTTCGGTTTCAAAAACCCTTTATTTCGAAACCTCGTTTTACCCCCTTTTCTATAATTCAAAATCTATAAGGAATTTGGGAATACTCTAAAAATATAGTTTGTAGATCTTAACAATAGCTACAAAGTTGGTATATAAAGTTTTTCAAGTTTCCAAAAAGAATTTCAAATGAATTTGAAAATACAGTTTTTCAACAATTATCCCCCTTTGATTTTAAAATTATAATTCAAAAATTATACATAATTTGGGAAAACCTTATATATGAAATATGTTTGGTTTGCAAAATTAAACATTTCATATTTTTGAATATTTTCAAGTTTTATTGAAAAATCAAAAGTAATTTGAAATGTTTATTTCTAGGGTTTTATTCCCTTTTTGAATTTGAATTCATATTTCAAATTCTAAATAGAATTTGAGGATGCCAGTTAAATGAAAAGTGTAGCTCTTGAAAAGTTATGCAAATTCTATTTTTGGAGATTTTCAAGTTCTTATATTAATTTTGAAGTAATTTGTTATTTTCGACAAATGGCATTTCTGTAATATTCAAGAACAGCACCGAAACCTATCGTCGGCCACCATGGCCGGCTTCTCAAGCCACGCCGCTGTCCACCGTCGCACATGCCACGGCCGCCAGCTCGCCCCGACGCTCGAAGCAACGTCGCCGCGTGTCGCCCTTCCTTTCCTCGAGCTCTGGCTATAAATAGGGGCGCCGTGGCCGACTTCTTCTTCTTTCCCCCTGCCGACGACGACCTTGCTCCGCCGCTCCAATTCACCGCCGTCGATCCACCGATGTCCAATTGTTTTTGCCAGAAGCTTCGCCTCGACCTTGCATTTCTTTTGAGCCAGCTAGTGCCCGCCCTCATCGCCCATAGCGCCCGCACGCCGTCATCTTCCTCGCGGCCGGTCGCCGAGCCGCCGCGAGCTTTCTCGCCGGCCACCGCCGCCAAGGTTGAATATATATTTCCATTAACCCTTCTATCATGTCTCCATCTTCTCCTACCCCTCATGCGCATCTTGGCCGTCTTAATGGTGCACAGGAATCGCCGTGACGCGGACCTTGCCGCCGGAGCACCGCTGCCGCCATTAGCGCAGCCGGCTACAGCTCGCCTCAGCCACTACGAGCCTTCATCAACGTGCGCACCGTGCCCGTGGTGAGCTCCTGCATCTACCTATACCCTCAATTTCTTCTCTATCGTGTTGAGGCCGCCGATCACCGTAGCTCGTCGCCGGCACAACCTTGCCGCTCCGCCGCGCGCGTAGCTGTTGCGGCTGGGGTTCAAGTTTGGTCTCATTTTGTTGTTGTTTGTGTTCGCGAGGGTGCGTAGCGCATGTAGATAGCCTCGCCGTCACCGGAGACACTCCGGTGATACCTTTCCGCCGCACCGCCGCGCCGCCGTGCCGCCATGGCCGCCGGCCAGTGCGCCGCCGTCGCCCCGCCACTCCATTAATTAGCCCAAGTTGTTCACCGTGTCGAGCTGAGCACGTAGGACCAAACCTCGTCGCCAGAGACCTCGCCATCGGCGAGCAATCGTCGGTCAAAACCCGGTCGCCGCCGGTCAACGTCGGGAGGCATTTCCTTTTTCCTTTTTCTTTTTCCAGAAAATAATTTAAATGCTATTTTTTTTTGAAAAAATCATAGTAATTCGTGTATAACTCCAAAAATTCTAAAAAATTTTTGTGTATATTCTGTAGGATGTCATCTATCTAGGAAAAATATGAAATGTCAAATTTGAGTAATTTTTGCATAAGTTAAAATTATCCCTTTTAATTGAAAATGCACCTTCAATGATTTTTAATAAATAAAATAATTGACTTTTATTTCTGAAAATTGTTTTGCCATCTAATTAGACCAAGATCTTTTTAAAATAAAATTTTAAGCTCAATTAGACAACTTTAATTTTTATGCCTTTTTATGCTTTTAAATAATTTATTAATCTCGTTTAATTAAGTTAATCATTATAGGATTTGTTTGACTTTGGGAATGATTGATGACCTTGGGTCATTAACCTTAATGACCTTTGGCACTTTAATTAATTGTTTGCGCTTACCTTAATCATGTCGTTAGGGTTTAATCAACGTTATTTTATGTGTATAATAAACTTCTTTAATGACATAGTTAACCCTAATAAATTTAGTAAGTAAGTTTTAGTTGGCTTGAAACTTTATCGTGAAGAAAAGTTGTACTCAAGCCTTTAAACTGGTCATGCATCCATCGAGCATCATGTTTACTATTCCATCATGTTGAAGCATATGCTTTTATCGTATAGTTCCCGTTAACGGAGAGTTTAACGTTGTCGCACCAGATCCCAAGGAAGAGCAGACTCAGGAGTTGGGAGTTGATGCAGAACTTGAGACCGTCTACCCCGACCACCAAGGCAAGCCCCGGATGCATTCCAACCCTACCTTTGTTTTATAAAAGTTTTATCGCTTCAGTTATGAAATGTTGCATTAAGTATTAGGAGTTGAGTGAAAA
Source organism: Bothriochloa decipiens (assembly GCA_023333625.1). Lineage (NCBI taxonomy): Eukaryota > Viridiplantae > Streptophyta > Magnoliopsida > Poales > Poaceae > Bothriochloa > Bothriochloa decipiens. The sequence goes on from CM041632.1 coordinate 5,642,955, forward strand.
CCCACCAATTGCATTACCTGTCTTACTTTCATATTCCTTGTTACCTGTTAAATGGGAAAATGCATAGTAATGCTTAGCCCTGCTTAATTAGTAGGTTTTTAAAAAGGAAAAAGAATGAAAAAGATGATGATGGCTTTTCTTGTCGAAATCATGATGATAGTTAATAAATCGAGTCCGGACGGGTAACTTGCATTGGGAAAGGAGTCCCTCTGTAGTGTTTTCGTCTGTTGATGCCCTAGGCCCTGTGTCGATGGTGATCTGGGATATCGAGAAATTAGAAAATCCACATGCATGAAGTGGTATACAGTGGGCCAGAGTCCCCACGTATGTCATGGAGTGATATATAGTGGGCCAGAGTCCCCACATATGTCATAGTGTGTTATACTATGGGTTTAAGTTCCCACGTATATCGGTACACTGGGTCGAAGTGCTCATATGTATCATGTGGTGATATATGGCTGTGGTTGTTATGCTGGTATATCTGTGATCTGGTATGCATCGGAGTTAAAGTCTCCGGTATCCCAGTGATCTAGGTCCCAGCTGGGTATGAAAATAGATTCGAATCGCCGTTACTTCTCGGAGAAGAGGACTCGATCGTTGTTCATCATCGTAGTAACAACTTGAATGAAGATAAGGTATCAAAATGAAGTTGGTTGGTAATCTTGATCTAGAGCAAGACAACTTTACTTTCTGTCGAGCTTTTCTACAAAAATTCTTAGCTTTTGCAAGCCTTACCTTGTCCCTCTAGCCTGCATTTCTGAGTCTTCACCCCTCTTTATCGTCGGGTTAGTCTTGTTGAGTACTTTTGTACTCAGGGTTTGTTGAACCCTTGTTGCAAGTGAGTTTCATGGGCAGGAGTGCTTCGCATCTTGCTGCATGACAATCGTTGCGGAAAGTGACGACGAGTAGGATGTTTGGCTCTTGGGCAAAGCTTATCGCCTGGTATTGTAATAAAGTTCTCTATCGCTACTCCACTACTACTATGGTTTGTAATAATTAAACTTATGGTTTGTAAGTTTTGAAATAAATGGTTTGTAAATTTATGTTATTGTAATCCTTCTGCTATTTTACTCCGAAATATCTTATTTGTATAAAACTGTTGTAATACTGCAATGTCTCCTTGTAATGATTGATCCTGCTCGAAGAATCGTGGATGATTCGGGATTTACCTGAGACCTTTTAAGTCTCATGGCACACATTCATGGTTATTAGGAGTCTGTTTAGACAATAATGATGCATGTGGGCCATATGATTTAGGAGGTTCTGCCACACTAGTCACATCACCCGCACCGGCACGATCCAACTCTGGCCGCCGCTCGGGCTCCACCTCCAGTCAGGCTAGGTGAGTTCATTGACGTACACCAGTGCCGACAAGCACTTACCCGCCCCGTCCGACAGGCCTGAGCAGAACGGAGACAGCAGCGTCGGGCGCAGCGAGCGCAACTTGCACCGGGCAGTCAGATCCCATCATCCCCGACCAGAGCCATGCACCCATCTTCCTGCACGGGTTGAGCAACGCAGCCACGTCCTACGCGAGGAACCTGCAGGACGCTCCCCGGCGATGTGATGATTACTTGTTGGACCTAGATCCCAATTTGGTTCTGGTCCCAGAAGATCCAAGACCCGTGATCGGCATGGTCTCTTTGCAGTAGAGTCCAACCAGGTCGACAACAATCCCTGATGACATGTCCGACACGCCTTCACAGCTCAACAGGATGCCCTCCGTTTCCTTCGGTCTTACCGAGTACCTCCTCTCTGATGAAGAGAGCCCTGAGGTCCGAAGTCGGGAAAACATCGAGGAAGTGAGCCCGACCACGCCCGATCACCAGATCCGTTCTACCGACTCGACGCTGAGCACCCCTAGGGCTCGACCTGGCTTTGACGGTGCGGTGTTCGCAGTCAGCGTGGACGAGCCCCTTGTTCCCAATGAGGCAGAGCAGGAAAGGTAGGCACGAGAGGGTCACAACGCGAACCGGGAGCAACGACGCCTCTAGGAAGCGCAAGATGCTCAGGTCACCAACAACGGCGGCAACAACGGTGCAGGTCCTCCTCCACGCCGTCTCCAACGCAACCTCAACGGCAAATTCAACATGGTCGGCAACCAAGTCGTCTACGAGACTCCAATAGCCAACATCGCGGTGGCCATGGACAGGCTCAATAAACACACCCCGGGTCGAAGCAATCCGTGACTTCTTGATCACTACAGAAGCACAGGTGCTCGAGCTCCGCTCCGCCAGATCAATGACCACATCACACTGGTCACGATGGTCCCGGCGCAGTCGTCGACGCCAGCCTGCTGAAAGCGGTGCGGATAACGAGTCCAACCATGGACAACCCCCCAGAACAACCTTGGCAGGCTAGCCAGAACGACGCTCTCCAACAGGCACCGCGCAACGATCAGCGCCAACGCGACAACCGTCAGAGGGCCAACGGGCAGCAGGCCAACCACCTCGTCGACCGCAATCAGGAAGTCGAGCAGCCTCAAGATCAAGACCTTCATGATCACCTCGATGAGCGGTATCATGCTTGGCACCACATGAGCGGTCCAGCCCCGTTCTCGGAGGAACTCAAAGCCGTCCTTTGGCCGAAGAACTTTCGGATCAGAGACGTCAAGATGTACGATGGGCGAGACGACCCCGACCACTGGATCATGCTTTACGAGGTGGCGGTTCGAGCGGCAGGAGGCGACCAGTACGTCATGGCCAACTACCTCCTGGTGGTCCTGAGCAACGTCGCTACGTCCTGGCTGCTCCATCAGCGGATCGACAGCATCCACTGCTGGCCCCAGCTCAGGCAGATGTTCATTGACAACTTCAAGCCCACCTGCGTATAGCCAAATACCAAGTATACTCTGGCACAGGTCCGCCATCGTTCGAGGGAGTCGCTGCGACAGTATATCCGTCGTTTCTCTGACGCATGGAATCACGTGATCGACGTCACCACGACTGTGACAGCAACCAGGACCACCGCCCTCATCGGCGGAACGATCGCCGCAACCGTCGCGGTAATCGCGAGCCCGACTACCGTGATGACAATCATCCCTTCAAGCAGCGTGGTCGGGAGGCCTACAACGGTGGTCGGCGTAACCGCAACAACTCATCGATCAACGTGATGAAGGGCCAGAAGAGGACAAACAAAGAAGAACTCGACAAGGTCCTCAGCCTGGACTGCCCTCGTCATCTTGGCAAGGGTCACACGCTGGGCGAGTGCAGGATCCTGAAGGAGGCGTTGGACAGGATGGTTAGCAAAAAGCCGCGTCCAGCCCCCAAACCCAAGGGCAAGACCCCCTCTAGCAAGAAGATGCAGATGAAGACGAAGACACACAAGACGCCAACCCACGGCACGCCTACAAGCACGACTACAGGGATCCCGTGAAGAACGTAACTGTTGTCATCTTCGGTGGCAAATTTGGGCTGGAGAACGCCCGTGACAAGAAGCTACTGACGCGAGCCATCGCGGCTATCCAGGAGGCTGATGGCTTTGTTGCAGATGTGAAGGTACCTACCTGGTCGGAGCAGCTCATAACGTTCAGCCGGAGCGACATGTGGGCCAAAATCCCTGATGCTAGTCGGTTCCCGCTGGTCCTTGACCCGGTGATAGACGGCGTTCGGTTCTAGAAAGTGCTCATCAACGGCGGCAGCTCCTTAGCGTCTTGTTCTTCCCAGCTTTCAGGAAATTAGGGCTAGGCTACAGAGACCTCAAGCCCTACAACACTTTGTTCTGGGGCGTCCTGCCGGGAAAACCCTCGTACCCCCTTGGGCAAGTTATGCTGCCCGTCCAGTTCGGGACAAAACAGCACTTCCGCACCGACAATAGTGGCTAATTTTGAGAGCACCTTCCACGCCATCCTTGGAAGACCAGGGATCACCAAGTTCATGGCAGTTCCCCACTACGGCTATCTAGTAATGAAGCTTCCGACCAAGCCGGGTATTCTATCCCTACGCGGCAATGTCTTCACAGCGCGCGCTGCAAGAAAGACGCCTACGCAGCCATAGAGGTTGGAAGAATTGAAAAGCACCATGGAGCACACTGACCTGGGTGTCAAGGAGGTATCCCCGGCAGAGCTCGAGGTTCCAGTTGGGTCTGCCCGACGACCATCCAACAAAGCCGAGCAGCACAAGGTGATCCAGCTCGACCCGAGCGATTCCTCGAAGACCACTAAGATCGAGGCTACCCTTCCCCCCAAATAGGAAGACGCGCTCGTCCAATTCCTTTGAGAGCACATCAGCGTGTTCGCGTGGAAACCCGCCGACATGCCTGGTGTCCCGAGGAAAAAGGCCGAGCATTACCTAGCCGTCTCAAAGACTGCTAAACCTGTCAAGTAGAAGATGCGTTGGTTTTCTCGCGACCGTAAGGAAGTCATTAGGGTAGAAGTAGCTAAGCTCCTAGAAGCTGGCTTTATCAAAGAGGTGTATCACCCGGAGTGGTTAGCCAATCCGGTCCTTCTACTTAAAAAAATAAGCAATGGAAAATGTGCGTTGATTACACCAATCTCAACAAACATTGCCCTAAACAGGCTTTCAATCTCCCTCGAATCAACGAGGTCATAGATTCTACTGTAAGTTGCGAGCTACTATCCTTCTTAGATTGCTACTCGGGTTACCACCAGATAGCCCTCAAGCTTGAGGACTAGGAGAAGACCACCTTATCACCCTCTTCGGTGTTTTCTGCTACACGACCATGTCATTTGGCCTCAAGAACGCCGGAGCCATCTATCAACGAGCCATCCCGGCTTGCCTCGAGCACGAGATTGCCGACGACCTTGCTGAGGCATATGTGGACGATGTGGTGGTGAAGACCAAGGAGGCTAGTACACTAATAGCCAACCTCGAGCGAATCTTCATGGCCTCAACAATTTCCGCTGGAAGCTGAATCCCAGCAAGTGCATCTTTGGTGTACCTTCCGAGTCCTACTCGGCAACGTGGTCAGCCAGGACGGCATCCGCCCAAATCCCGACACTACAAGAACTATGGTTTTTTTGACAATTGCATATCGTCATGTATAGTACGTAAATTGTCATAAAAAGAAATTTTTGACGAAAAAGTTGTCGTCCTGCACTCGTCACAAAAAGACCGACACAAAAGTCACGCGTGACAAAATTTAAAAAATCATCATATAATGTCATGACCTTTTGTGACAACTGCCATTTGGTGTCACAAATGGTAGTATTTTATGACGTTGATGAGCGTCACATATTAGCAGTCAACGCGTCACTAATTCATGATTTGTCACAAATTATGCACCGGCCACGTTACTAGATACCTCTTTTGTGACGCTTATACTTTTATGTGACAACTGTTTTTTGTCTTGTTATGTAATGGTTCAGAGTTACCCATAGGGTTTTTTGTGACGACTGTTGTAGTCATTTAACATTATGTGACATTTGTTCGTTGTCTTGTTTAGTATTCATTTGAGATGTCGGAGCATCCTTTTGTGATGACCCATTCAATGACGATATATACATACACATCAGAACTGTCATGAAAGGTCATACACACAGAGGGATATACATACACATCATAATCCATATCAAAAAATCTTAACTCATACACATTCAAGCCCAGCCATCATAAGCATAATATATAATCCACTTGAAACAACACACAAAGTTTGAGGTTCCATTATACAAGTTCAAACTGTTCCACCATAGGACGCAGTTGGTCACATAGACTGACATAGTTCACAAAGTTCACAACACATAAAGTTTTAGGTTCTACCACAGCACATTAGACTGACAACTGAGTTCACAAACAGCAACATAGTTCTCAAAGTTCCAATAGAGAAAGCTAGGCATAGGCATTGTGAAGATGTAATTCATTCAGACCTACCTCAATCTTTCTAGAGTTTCAGCATGGCTCATAGCAGTGCAGTTGTCTCTTCAAACTTGTTATTCATCCCCTTCACTTCTTGGGTCTGGCGCAGCAAGTTCTGGTTCTCTTCAAGTGCGACCTGCTGAGCTCGAAGTTGTTCTTGCAACTCTTCCTGCTAAGCAGCTTCATCTCTCTCAGCTTGTAGTGTTTCCTCAAATTGAGCTTGTAGGCGTGCTTCTGCTGCGGCTGTCATGGAACGGGCAACCCTTGTCGCTTTAGTTTCACCAATGTTTGGAAGGAAGGTTGAAGAACGACCGATGTGGCTGAGACTTTCAGCAACAATCTTGGTTGGAGACTTCTCTGGTTGTCCTTCTGGTTCTCTCCCCTTCTCAGCAATCATATATTCCTGCATAGAATACATCCACAAAGGAGTTTATATAGTTGCCGACAAGACAGAGTTTGTAGTCCTAGAATACATTAGATCCTATGTCCCTCACCACAAAGGAGAATAATGTGCACCTTGCAAGAATATGTAGCTCCCATGTCCCTCACTTTCCTCCTTGCTTGCTGCACCTTTCAATTGAGTAAAACAACACAAGTGAAAATAAGTAGTTGAAAAAAACTAAAATAAGGCTAACAATAAATTTTTATTAGAAACATTTAGTAGCACATCCAGTATGAAAAAAATCAAAAAGTGAGAAATTTTAGTCTAGGCAATGGCTGGATAACCTAGAAGACAGAGCATGGTTAAGTTGTTGGCTGCAATTTTGAAGTAAAATGGTCACAGTACATATACAAATCATTATAAATGGTAACCTGTACATATACTCATGCAACAAGTACTGTCCATGCTTCTTCCCCTTCTTCAAAAATTCAATTTTATTATCTCTTGTTTTGAAGAAGGGGAAGAAGCATGGACAGTACCAGGAGATAGCATAGAGGATGCAGTAGATCAAACATGCAGGCAGCAACAATACCAAACAAGCAACTAGCAGTACCAAACACATTGACAGTAGCAGCAGATCAAACACTTCAATACAACAAAGGAAATGAATAAAAAAGAATAGAGTACTCATAGCCATCAAATTACTTGCAAGAAGGGTTTACCAATAGGACGTGATATATATTGCCCACCACTTTGCATCCCTCATCCTTACTGCCCAACTCAAAGGATTTATCTCCCCTGCCACAAATAACCATTCAAATACCACGAAGATAAAATCCAACTTTCATTTTTTTTGCACAGCAGCTACCATATATTAGATTGATAAAATCCAACTTTCATTTTTTTATCTAGCATCATATTGAGCAAAATTTCATGAATTACTTGAATCATATGTGTACCAGTGAGCATCATATGTGTACCAGTGAGCAGAGTTCAGTATGAGGCTAAGTTCACTTATTACTTGAGTGTCAAATGAGGCTAAGTTCATATTCACCATAGCAAGAATGTTCACATGAATGTTCATGGTTCCAAGAAAATGGAGATATGTACCTGTAGCTTGCCAGTTTTGGGTGTGGGAGATACGTATGGTCTTGTCCAAACTTTGCATAATAATAACTAGTAGTATTCTACAAAATAGGACCACAAATCAGTAAGCACATTTCAATTAACTCAACCATAAGTGCATTCATATTAAAGTGGTACACGAATTTAAAAGGTTTGCAGGTCACTACTGCAGCATACTGAACTACACTGATTCGAATTCTGTAATTCTTGTGTATATAATATATTCCTCAATTCTTATTATTAAGAATTGTAAACAAGAAACAATTCTTATTATTAAGAATTGTACAGGACTATTTGGTCTAGAACAAAAATCACTGAACTATGTATATAATATATTCCTCAATTCCTGAAGACAGACACAAATGCAGATCCTGTATGGAATAGATTGGCAAACAAGCATTTATAACCATAAATTTCCAAACAAATAAGTAGTTATAGATCAAACAAGCATTTTGATTGTGTGTCAGACAAGACAATGGAAGCTTCCATCTGTTCATTACTAGCTATATCCAAGTTCATTGGGAATATCATATAAACCCTTAGTTACTTCGTGAAAGAAATCAGTAGAAGATCTAAGCACAAAATAGAAATCCTTAGTTGCTTCCCTAACTTTGACCATGACTGAAAGTAGGAAAGTACCGATTTTTCAACATTTCTTTCTCTGGTAAAAAAAATCAATCCTTGGACTCCAAAGGGAGACTGCTTATCCAATTACTAATTACTAGACCTGAATATGTAAACTTAAACAATATAACAATGCAATTTAGCAAAGGAACATTAGCTTGCGCTCGTACGTCCTCAAAAGGAAGGGGATAGTTTGCCAGATGGAGTTTGTCCCTCGCTGGAACTTTCTTTTTGCTTAAGCCAAGGAACTATAGAATAATTTGTGGGCTCACACTGTAAGATAGTTGGTCTCAGTCAAAGTTCATTAGCACTATCAGATATATTAGATTGCATCCAGCTACATCTTTAGAACTATCAGATATACATGGCTGAGAAATACACATGTAAACATGCAGAGATCGGTAAATGGAGAGCAAACAACGAACTTGCTGCTGCAGCCGCCGCCACCACCGCATCGTGGATTTGGTTGCCATGTCGTGGATCTAACCAGAGGATAAGAAGTGCAGCCGACTCGTCGTGCATCTGGCTACAGGTGAAGAAGGACGGCCATCCCGTAGTAGATCCGGTCGGGGGAGAAGAAGGGCGGCCACCCCATGGCAAGCAGCTAGGGTTCTGGCCGGCATCTATGAGCTCATGCACCATGCCTAAACCGCGTTGTCGAAGCCCGTCCAGGGAGAAGGGCAGCCACAGCGCCGGAGAAGGGAGGGAGGCAGAGCTCGCATTGGGAAGGTCAAGGGCCGCACCACCAGAAAGGAGTTGCTGCGCCCCCGCCCATCTCCTCTCGGCGCGCGCGAGGCCACTCCATCGCTGCCAAGGAGCACGGCGCCCGCCGCCATGGCACGTGGCCCACTGCCTCTGGGTGCGCACGCTGAGGTCAGGGCGCTGAGGTCGAGGTCGTGCCCGCGTGTCGCGGTCAGGGCACCGTCGAGGCCAGGGCCGAGGCCGTCCCGCCATGCCGGATCTCAGAGAGAGAGATGAGAGAGGGAGTCGGAGAGGGGCAGCGGCGGAGTGAGAGGCCGTGAGAGAGCAAGGAGCATTAGGGTTTGACTGCATTTTATATGTGTTCGTTTCGGCCAACAAAATCTCAGCCATTCATCTCAGATTAATGGCTCTGATCATCGATGGTCTTAATAGGCCTACGAGTTTAGTGGCCCAAAAGTACAAATTAGGCCCAAGCCCGAGTTGGGAGCCTTAAAATCTCAATAAAAATTTAATTTCAAAATATAAAAACTTTAAATTGAATTTTAGGATACTAAATGATATCAGATGGGAAAGTCACTGATACTAATATTTTAGAATACTAGAATTTACATTGACCTCCGCAAAAATTCTACACCCAATATATGGTCCCACACAAGATACTAGTTTTTTCTGATAATTATTTGTATTATTATAGTGTTTACTAACACTTTCTTAAATATAAAAATAACTTATGTATCAAATATAGATATTGATGAGTTGTACAATCTTGGTATTTAAATTTTTTCATATGAGGCCATTTAGTGCCTCATTTGACTAAGTTTGACCAAGTCAAATCTTAGATTTTAAAAAAAGACACTTAGACTGAAGTTTTTGAGGCCCTAAAATGTTTCAACTAGAAAAGTCATGAATATCAATTTTGCTAAACTCATAAAGATCTACATAAGTTGTTTTGATCAACCTTTTATTTGACAAAGTTTGAGCGGTTCAAATTTTGAATTTTTAGATTTTCACTGCTCGAAACAAGTTTTCGAAACCTCAGATGGTCTCAACTCGAAAAGTCATGAATACCAAGATTGATACTCATCAAGATCTACATCAGATACATAGGACTTTTTTGCACTTCACAAAGCGTTCGCAAAGTGTAGTTCTAAATCCACAAGTCTCACATATAGTTTCTTAAAGTTTGTGCGAGATTCAAAATTTTGTGACCAGTGTTTACTAACACTTTCTCAAATGCAAAAATCACCTATGTATAAAATATAGATCTTGATGAGTTCTACAAATATGGTATTCAAAAGTTTTTCATTTGAGGTCATTTAGTACCTCATTTGACCAGGTTTGACCAAGTCAAATCTTGAATTTTTAAAAATATGATTAGTGTTTACTAATACTTTCTCAAATGTAGAAATGGCTTATGTATAAAATATAGACCTTGATGATTTGTACAATCTTGGTATTCAAACTTTGTTCATTTGAGATCATTTGGAGGCTCAATTGACCATGTTTGACCAAGTCAAATCTTAGATTAAGAAAAAATGACACTTTGACCATAGTTTTTAAAGCCCTAAATGATCTCAAATAGAAAAGTCATGATAACATGTTTTCTTAAATAATCAAGATCTACATAGGGCATTTTGGTCAACTTTGCATTTGACAAAGTTTGGACGGTTAAAATTTTGAATTTTAAAATTTCCACGGCTCAAATCCAGTTTTCGGAACCCTAGATGGTCTCAACTCGAAAAGTCATGAATACCAAGATTGGTCCACTCATCAAGATCTACATCTGATACATAGGACTTTTTTTTGCATTTGACAAAGCGTTCGCAAAGTGTAGTTCTAAATCCACAAGTCTCACATATAGTTTCTTAAAGTCTGTGTGAGATTCAAGATTTTGTGACTAGTGTTTACTAACACTTTCTCAAATTCAAAAATCACCTATGTATAAAATGTAGATCTTGATGAGTTCTACAAATATGATATTCAAAAGTTTTTTATTTGAGGTCATTTAGTGCCTCATTTGACCAGGTTTGACCAAGTCAAATCTTAAATTTTTAAAAATATGACTAGTGTTACTAATACTTTCTCTAGTTTTTAAAAACAAAAAGAAATAAAAAAATTGCGAATGCCATATCAAATTTTAATTTCTAAAAATAAAAAAAGACAAAAAGGGGGAAAGCAACACGAGGACTTCCCAGGAGGTCACCCATCCTAGTACTACTCTCGCCCAAGCACGCTTAGCTTCAGACTTCTGATGGGATCCGGTGCTTTAGTGCTGGTATGATCACATCCGTGAAAACATGCTTGCTCCTTTCTCTTATGTCCACGCCCCCGTGACCCACCTGCCCGTGACCTGGCCCGACGGGTCCCACGCCACGTACCTTGCCGGCACCGTGCCAACGGCGGAAAACAAAATGACTTATGTATAAAATATAGATCTTGATGAGCTGTAAAATCTTAGTATTCAAACTTTGTTCATTTGAGATCATTTGGAGGCTTAATTGACCACGTTTGACCAAGTCAAATATTGGATTAAGAAAAAGTAAAACTTTGACCCTAGTTTTTGAAGCCTTAAATGATCTCAAATAGAAAAGTCATGAATACCATATTTGCTTAAATAATTAATATCTACATAGGGCATTTTGGTCAACTTTGCATTTGACAAAGTTTGTACGGTTAAAATTTTAAATTTTGAAATTTTCACAGCTCAAATCCAGTTTTCGGAACCCTAGATGGTCTTAACTCGAAAAGTCATGAATATCAAGATTGGTCCACTCATCAAGATCTACATCTGATACATAGGACTTTTTTGCATTTGACAAAACGTTCGTAAAGTGTAGTTCTAAATCCACAAGTCTCACATATAGTTTCTTAAAGTCTCTGTGACATTCAAGATTTTGTGACTAGTGTTTACTAACACTTTATCAAATGCAAAAATGACATATGTATGAAATGTAGATCTTGATTATTAAAAATGACCTATGCAAAAATTGACCACGTTAGTCCTTGCACATGCGAATTTTTTGCCTGTTCTTTCTTTTAGAAAAAAATAAAGAATATATGTTAAATTGGTCAAATAATTCTAAAATAACACAGAAATTTTCTTATCCCATTGGTTAACACGCTCCTAGCTGTGTTGAAGGTTGTAGGTTCGATGCCTACATGCACACTTATTTAGTTTTGCTATTTTCTCTCTTTTTTTGTAAAATCACGAATAAATATCTTAATTAGATTAAACAATCCAAAAATTGGCAGAAAAGATTACTTACCCTGGTGGTTTGCACACTCCTTGCTGTGTCAAAGGTCGTAGGTTCGATCCCTGTGTCACACACTTTTTTGCTATTCTCTTTTTTTCATATACTGTATAATTCTATTTAGTTTGTTAAATGCCTGATATATTGTAAAATGCATAACTAAGTCATGGTACGTGCTAAAACTACTATTCCACTTGTTTAGTGTAGTTTTGGTATGATCTTGCATAAAAAATATGTATCATGTGCTTTAAATAGCCAATTTGTCATTTTTGCTATGGCATATATAGGTGGAATATATTCATGATGATTTTTATACAATGTTCTTATGCTACAATGGTTGTGAAAAAATGGTAAATCCATTGTTTGAAATTTTTCATTGTACAAAGTGAAGATCTGCACCTACTTGGTAAATAAAAAATAAATTTATAAATTAAAATGAAAAAAGAAAGGAAAAAGAAAAAAGTCTCTCAGCCCTGGTCTTTTAGGCCCGGCCAGGCTCCTCTACCCGTGACCCTTTCCTTTTCACCTGGGCCGAGGCCTAGCTTTAGGCCCAACATACATGGTCAAAAATCCACTTCTACTAGGGTATTTTATGACATCTGGGTCGTCATATTTGATAAAATATTTAGTGATGGCCTAATTCGTCATATAAAATATGTAGAAATCGTCATAATTTCATAACCGTCAAACGAATCCAGGCGGCACACAATTTGTGACGAAATTTGCTGCCCTTATGTGACAAAAAAACAAAGTCGTCATAAAAAATCTGGCTCTCCTCTATTTGTGATGACACAAATTTTTTTCGTCATATTATGGTACATTATATGACAAAATCAGGCACCGTCACGTAGAATTTCGTCATAAAAAGTAGGATTTCTTGTAGTACGAGAAGGTTCAAATCGTGCTGGATCTAAAGCCACCATGAAACATCAAGGACATCCAGAAGCTAACCGGCTGTATGGCGGCCCTGAGCCGCTACATTTCTCGCCTGGGCGAAAAAGGGCTTCCCTTCTTCAAGCTGCTCAAAGCTAAGGAGAAGTTCAAGTGAACGAAGGAGGCCGACAAGGCTTTCAAGGAATTCAAGGTGTACCTGGAAACTCCCCCAGTACTCACGGTGCCGCGAGAAGGTGAGGAATTTCTCCTCTACATCGCCACCACAACCAATGTGGTCAGCACAGTGATGGGGTGCAGCGCCCAGTCTACTACATCAGCGAGGTTCTTAACAACACCAAGCAACGGTACAACCATGTGCAGAAGCTATTATACACGCTCTTGATCACTAAGCGGAAACTCCTCCATTATTTCCACACCTACAAGATTACGGTGGTCACTGAAGCTGCGTTAGGAGACATCCTTCGCAATAGAGACGCCAATGGCCGTATTGTCAAATACACATTAGAGCTCTCTGAGTTCATGCTAAACTTCCACAGTCACAGCACTGTGAAGTCTCAGGCTCTGGCTGATTTCATTGTGGAGTGGTCAGACCTCAGCCTGCCCTTGGTGGACACATCTCCTGACCATTGGAAGATGTACTTTGATGGTTCCCTGATATCGACGGTGTCGGAGTAGGAGTATATTTTATCTCTTTGTCCAAAGACACACTTCGCTATGTCTTGTGCATACACTTCAAGGCTTCCAACAACGTGGCCGAGTACGAAGCAGCCCTGCATGGCCTTCGTATTGCAGTCGAGCTAGGCATTAAACGGCTCCTGGTGTACGGGGATTCTGCTCTGGTTATCCGTCAAGTCAACAAAGACTCAACAAAGACTGGGACGTGATCAACGAAAAGATGGATGCCTATGTTGCTGAAATTCACAAGTTGGAGAACAAGTTCTATGGACTAGAGTTCACTCATGTACCACGTACCGAGAACACAGGTGCCGATGAGCTATCTAAGCTTGGATCGTCCCGAGCCAAGATTCCAGCTGGCGTTTTCGTTGAAGATTTGCTTAAGCCTTCGATCCCCGATCAGGCTTGTGAAGCGCCCGCGCCTAGTATCACTACCGACCAGTCTGTAGTGACGCTAAACGGCAAACGAAAGGAGCTAGAAGAAAGCTACCCCGACCAGCAGGGATCTGACGATGGTATCGAGCAGCCGTCGGCCAATAAGCCAGCCGAGCAGGCAGCGCCTCCCCAGACCGACTGGAGAGAGCCCTTCGTTAAATACCTGAATGACCACCTTGTTTCGAAGGATAAGATCGAAGCCCAGCAGCTGATCCACAGAGCCTGTGCCTACCTCATGGTTAACGGCGAGCTAATGCGCAAGGGCCCGAGGTCCATGATTTACCAGAAGTGCATCACCCAAGCAGAGGGTTTGAGGCTTCTAAAGGATATTCATGAGGGTACCTGTGGTAACCATGTAGCATCCCGGACACTGGTCGGCAAAGCCTACCGAGCAGGGTTCTACTAGCCAACAGCCGTATCTAACGCCAAACACTATGTGCACCGGTGTAAAAATTGCCAAATGTTCACCAAGCAGATACATGTCCCCGCACACGAGCTCCATACCATTCGGGTTGCTTGGCTGTTCTCATGCTGGGGACTTGACATGATCGGCCCATTTAGGAAGGCCCCTGGCGGACACACATGTATCTTTGTGCTCATCGACAAGTTCTCCAAGTGGATCAAGTACAAAGCTATCAAGAAAGCCTCTGCTGAGAAAGCAGTACAGTTCCTTGACGATGTCATCCACCGGTTTGGTATACCTAATACCATCATCACCGATTTAGGCTCCCAATTCACCAGCGATGAGTTCTTTGTCTTTTGCGATGATAATGGCGTCCAAGTCAAGTACGTGTCCATCACTCATCCTCGAGCAAATGGACAGGTAGAACAAGCCAACGACATGATTCTTGATGCCCTGCGCAAGCGGGTATACCGTGACGACAAAAAGCTCAAGCCTGGTCGGTGGCTCAAGGAACTGCCTGCTGTAGTCTGGGGACTCCGTACCCAGCCTAGTCGTAACACTGGAGTATCCCCATACTTCATGGTATTTGGATTCGAAGCTGTCCTACCAGCTGAGGTCGCACTACAATCGCCACGTGTCTAGTTTTATGATGAAGAAGCCTCAAAAGAAGCTAGGCAAGTTGACATCATTGCCAAAGAAGAAATAGCGCTAGAGTCCTGTGCTCGGACAACTAAGTACCTAGCATCAATGCATTGTTACTATAACCACAACATCAAAAGCAGGCCGTTCGTGGTTGGCGACTTGGTGTTACGACGAATGCAAAAAATAGATGGTCTGCACAAACTATCATCAAGATGGGAAGGGCCGTTCAGGATCAAGGCTATTACACGTCCAACATCCTATCAGTTGGAGACAATGGAGGGTGTGGAGGAACCCAATTCCTGGGACATTGAGCACCTTATACGCTTCTACCCCTAGAAGAAGATATGTATTCAGATCTTTATCTCCCCGATTTCTAGTCAGTCCATGATTTTTTTGTGCACACATCTGTCATAACATGCGCCCTGGATAAGTCTCAGTTAAACTTTGTTTTCTGCCCACCGAGAATGGCTTGACAAGGCACTGCCTCGAAGCCTCTTACGATGTGTTACAACTCCACGCTACATGGCACTAGGAGATTCAGCAGTTGCTCTCTAATGGTACTAGGTACCTAGGAAACCCAGCGGTCCTACGCGGTTCACTAGCGCATCCCTATTTACTCGACAGAGTTAGCTCGCTTCGAGGGTGGGGGCAAAACTTAACTGGCGACATTTTTTCGAAGAAAGGGACCTATGCATAAGTATCATCTAAAAATGAAAAAATGGCAACATGTTTATCATCCGCTTTAAACAAGCCTATCAATCTGCATTAACAGGCTTTAACAGTTAACCAAGCACCCAATGCTCGACACAACTTACAAAATAGTGTCAATACATACATTGTTTCAACAAGCCTACTGACCACCACTGCCGCTCTCTGTAGGATCAAAGATCAGTGTCAGGTCGCTAACGATGGTGGCGGCAACTGGGTCGGCCGAGGCTCGAAGCTCTTCGGCTTCTTCATCAGTGATCTCTGGAGGAATGCCCTGCTTGATGGCTGCCAGATCGATGTTCCGATGGTTGGCGCAAACAATAGCGAGCACGGTGGAGGCCACAAAACCACCCAGCCCCTGTGACGCACTCCTGTAGCACCGGCCATAGCCTTCGGCACTGGTCGGCGACGGCGGTCTCCTCACCTACAGGGTCCGCCGGGTGCTTTTCTTCGGGAAAGATGGCCTGCAACACAGGTTTGATGTGGTCGATTATAGCCCACATCTTTTTTCGAAGGCCTGCATTGGCTTCCTCCAGCACCCAAAACTAGGTCATATGGCGCTCCCTCAGGTCTTCAGCAGTAATAACGATGGTGATTAGCATATTCTGGTCCACCCAGCATGCAGCAGACTACAAACAACAACACTAGGACACATGACTTACCAGTCAGTTGGGCGATCTGCGCCTGGTCCGCTATGGCCCGCTCTAGCAGTCTAGCCTGCTCCTCAGCCAAGGCTTTATTCTAGCCTTCCAGCCCTATAAGAGGCAGTTACAACCATGCTTCAGCGATCAACATGAAGAGACCAAGAGAGGACTACTTACCGGCATTGGCCTGCTCCAAGGTTTCCACCTGCTGGCGCAGAGCCTCCTCCCCTTTGCGGGCTTACTCTAGAGCTTGCACCTAGCGGCGCAGTGCCTCCTCCTCCTTGGCCTGCTCCAGGGCCTCCACCTTATGGCGCAGGACGGCCATCTCCTCCTCGTGCTAGACCTTGCACTCTCGGAGGACTTCATCCTGTGCCTCCAGCTTGGCCTTGGCTGCCCGAAGGGATCCACACTCCTCCCAGGTCACCACAAACCGGCTGATGGTCTTCCCACACTGGATGCTGGTCTGTCGCAGCAACTGCACACACCATGGTTGCTTATCGGGCTCGTGGCTTAAAAACCAAATTCTATGCAACAGCTTATTGTGGTCGGGTGTTACCTTGATCCGGTCAAGCAGCACCTCCACCGCATCCTGGATGCCCGCGTCCATGTCGTCATCAGATATCTCTTTGTGAGTTATGACTCGGTCTTCCCAAACTTGCACGATATGAAGACGTGTTGCTTGGGCAGGTCGGTGCGTGGCATCTTTGGCTCCCACGGTATCTCCTCCACCTCTCTAGCCGGTGGCGGCGTGCTCGGCCTCGCCTGGCGTGGCGCGTGCCTCGGCGGCTGATCTGCCTCGGCAACGGTGGGCCTACAAGGCACCACTTGCCTCTCCAGCTGCGGCGTTAGTGTCGATGACGGCCGGGCAGACGATGCGAGGCCGCTCGTCGCCTCTCCATGCTCTGCGGCCTGCCCCGTGGTGCTGTCCGGTGCCTGCTCGGCCGACGGCGCTGAGGTCTGGCTGAGGGGAGGAGTTGGCATCGTCGAGGACGGTGCACGGCTAGAATACGCATTTTTGTCAACAAGAGGTATATTATCAATATCAAGAACAGGCAGGATATGCAAAGATACTAATACTCACCTGGCTAACTGCTGGAAGCTTCCTCAATACCGATGGCTCGTTCCCCCGCTTGGAGCACCGGGGGCCTCGCCTGTCGCCCCGCTGTTGTGCCTGAGGACTTGGTCCGATGTCCCACTAGACCGGCCCATGCCCGTAGGGTGCACCGGAGAAGTCGGCTCCCTAGCCTCCTCCCGGTGCCCCACGGATGAGGCTGCTCTGGTCAGTGACGCGGCCACCTTACGCGGTACTAGCGGCGGAGATGGCAGTGGCGCTGCGTCCTTGGCTCCCTCCGGCTACATGGTCGGTGCAGTAGCTGCTCGTTGTGGAGGAGGCGTTGGCGGTGGTGCGTCCGCTCGGGACCCCTTGGTGTCGCCGCGGGTGCAGGCCTTGGCACTTCCCCTGTCCGTGGTGTCGTGGTGTGACGCTTCTTTCGGCGCTGGTTCAGTGTCAGTTTGGGGCGGCTGGCGCGCCCCTCTTCTTGCTTTCCCTTCCTTTGCCGTCCATGTTTAACTTACCCCCAGACAGCAGAGAAGAGGGCTTCTTCATCTCGGTGGCCTCTGCCATGGGCTGTTTGCCTGCTACTCGGCTCTGTTAGAGAGCAGCAGGGATATCATCATTGTTAGAGCTGGAGACATCGACTGCCTCCTGCTCTGCCTCTCGCTCTGCTTGGGACGCACGCTGGTAGTGTAGTGCATCGCCATGAGGCTATGGCTCCACCGGTACGCCCGAGAAGAACACCTTTCGATCCTGACCGAGCAGGATCTGATAGTCAGACAAGCCACATTATATACCAATACATAACCACTTAAAACAGAGTATGATAGTTTACCTATGGTGGTGGTCGGGTGAGGTCATATGCCCGAGTGCGCTGCTCTAGGAAGCTACCAATCAGATCAAACCTCTCGAACAGAGAAGCCATGCGCCGGTTGAATACCATCACCGTCAGCTTCTCCAGAGTTTCCTGGGATGGGTTAGTCCGCCCAGTATACTCGTACAAGAGGTTCACCCACTCCTTGCACGGCTAGACCCGACAGACCAACCAAGTTCCGGCCATGAGTGCGCCATTGACCGATTGGTTGTTGATCAAAGATAGCAGCTCGTTCACCTGGTACATCTCTCCTGGGGACGGCAGTTTTAACCACCTCGGGTTGCATTCTGGCACCTGCGTGATGTCGTAGGGCACTGGCTTTCCCTCCACATTCTGGCTCATGTAGAACCAGCGGGTGTTCCACCCCTTGGCGGCCGATTTGGGTTTGGACCCTAACCAGTGCCTACTCATTCCGTCCCTCAACCTCACATAGCAGCCACCTGCTACCTGGGACCCCTCGGTTTCAACCCCCTTCTTTCGCAGCAGGAAAAAGTAGCAGAACAGGTTGAAATGTGGGTTGATGCCCAGGTAAAGCTCGCAGAAGGCGATGAAGATGGAGAGGGCGAGGATGGAGTTGGGGTCAAGATTGCAGATTGAAATCCCCCAGTATATGCAGAGGTCGTGGACAAACCCGTTCACGGGAGCTCCGAGACCCCGAGGAACCATGTCCTCGAAAACCATGATTTTCCCATCGTCAGGACGAGGAACATCCTCACCTCGTGGCTCGCACCAGGCCTCCATCTTGCGCAGCGGCAGCAGTCCCTCGGTGGCCAACACATCCAATGACTCCCGGGTGGAAGTCGATTGATGCCATTGCGCCCCCGACGCCTCAGATCCGGTCATTTTCCCCGCCTTCTTGCTCCTCTTCCTCACCATTTCCCTCAGGTTCGTGGGTTGATTGGATGTGCAAAGGGTGGTGGTGCTGGATGTGTGGATTTGCTCATTTGTCGGGCAGCGGCGGGCGGATTTGCGTGGCGGGTTGAACGATGGCGGCGGTTGCTTGGATGCTGGAAGTTGGAGTGCTTGAGAAGCCGGAGCGACTGGTGACGACAGTAAATGCGGGTGCGGAACCGGCCCCCCCCCCCCCCCCGTGGCGCTTGCTATTTATACGATTCGGGTGACACCGCTTTGCTTCTAGGGTTGGGCCCGTCTGACTCGTGTGGACGCAGTCTGTGGGCCGGCTTGGTGGGCTGTCATGGTCCTGAGTCTATGTATGGGCCGGGATATTATATTCCCCCATACGTGTGGTGGCCAATTTAATCCCAATTGTTACGCATGTGGCCAGTAATCTCGAGATCTAATCCTAGATTTGTTCTCAATTATGAATTTCGTTCCAAGTTGGTTCCAGATTTTTTCATAAAAAATCCGAGGACTTATTTCTCGGGCAAACACTTTACTTTCTACACTTGGGGACTGCCTGGCAGTTTATCCTTTCTGATGCTTACGGACATCGAGTAATCAGCGCTGCCAACCACTACCACGGTGTCAAACAAGGTTCAGGATTCGGTTGCCGAGCACGCTTCGTACGCTCGGGGACTGAATCAAGGATCATTATTCAGGTTTTTTCACACAACCTGGCACATGGACTTCACCACTGACCAGTTGGGTTGCTCGGTGTCTCACGCCTAGTTGGCCCGGCTCGGTGTTATGCGTCGCATACTTGGTTCCCGACCACATGCTGCTCGGGGACTCGTCATTATCGTCACGTGGCTCGGAGTCACGCTTGGCACATCCTCGATTCTAGCTTCTTGCTGCTCGAGGACTAGCTGTTACTATTCAGCTAGGTGTTATGCACCTTACAGCCTCTTCTCTGACCTCATGCTACTCAGGTAATTGTCATTGCCACTCAGAGGTGTCTATGGGTCAGCGGTT
This sequence comes from Bothriochloa decipiens, assembly GCA_023333625.1. NCBI lineage: Eukaryota > Viridiplantae > Streptophyta > Magnoliopsida > Poales > Poaceae > Bothriochloa > Bothriochloa decipiens. The sequence continues at coordinate 5,663,053 of CM041632.1, forward strand.
CTCGGTGTTCCTCGACCCGGTCGAGCCTGTTTTGTCCAAGACTTACCTGGGGACTGTGCATTCGACAAGCCACAAAGCGATGGTTCTCGGTGTCTCTTGACCCGATCGAGCCAGAGCATCTGTTTCCTAAGCAGAAGGCCGTAGGTTCATACTTATAGTTTTACATCAACTTGTCAATTGGTGCTGACTACGACTTGTTAGTGTTGTGTTGATTTTTTTCTTAAAAGCTCAATACAACATATTCTACCTTCAATGGAGCTTGGGGACTACGTGGACCCACGTCACCTCACAGTGACTTAGGGCCTATCTTCTGTTCCTGGTTTGGTGTCACTATCTCTATAGTATGTTCACATTGGCATTCCAGTGATACTTCATGTCACGTGTTAACGTGGACCCACGTGTCAGGACGTGGAAATATTTTTCTTTTTCTTGGAACACCATGCACCTTTTGACAGATCACCTTCCTTGACGAGAGCCGTGGTTGGGAGTAGACTTACAAACTGCTCGGGAGGAGCCTGGACAGTGCTGACTGGTCAGCGTTAGTGCTGGTCGGTGTCATGTGGTCGGTAGCTTCACTGCTCGGTACTATGTGGTCGGCAGCTTCACTGCTCGGCACTACGTGGTTGGCATCTTCACTACTTGGCACTACGTGGTCTGCATCTTCACTGCTCAGCATAGGTCAAGATGATGACTCCTTCAAGGTACATGGTGCTCGAGGACTAGCTGTGGGGGTATAGACCCCATATACCCTTACGGCTAGACTTTGGGCTGCTCGGTACAAGACGGCCCAGACCAGAAGACGAAGGTTGGTCCATCATCGTCCTGATCGATGGGCTGGATAACAAGACAAAGCCCGTGGTCCGCTACCGACCAGGTCAGCGGGCCGCGCGGGTGCTGAAGGCTACTTGGCATGCAAGGAGTCTTAGTCGGTTAGATCTAGTCTGTACTCCAAGGATACCACTCAATGAAACCGACCGTATCGGGAAACCCTAGATATGTAACCTTGCCCTCCCAACTATATAAGGCGGGCAAGGACCCCCTAGAACATAACTTTTGACATCTCATCAATACAGCAACAGAGATGCAGGACGTAGGGTTTTACGCCTCTGAGCGGCCTGAACCTGGATAAACCCTGGTTGTCCGGCGTGTTCGTCTTGTGTCTCAACATCTAGATCGTATGTCCAAGCGTGCCCTCACCGCAATCTACTACCTCGGGGTATCCCAAGGTAGACTGTCGAGGATATTTCATCGACAGAGTGTAACACCCCAGGTGTTAACTACAACTTTGCACTGCATATCATGAGCATAATTATATCATCTGCATCAAGTCACTTTCATGACTGGCTTTGCTTGATGTTTGTTTGCATTTAGTTCAAATTATTTGACCTAGATGCAGAGTTGTGATGAATGCATGCAAATGATTGTGGTTAGGACCTAAACATGTTTATAAGGGTATTAGGGTTAATGTTTGTTTGGTTGTATGGTTTCAAAATTAAGTCTCGCAAAATTAGGATTTAATTACCCTAATTACGTCAAACTTAACAAGAAAGGGTATCTATAGTGCTTATCTCAAGTTGGACCCTTAATATGGTTTGTAGAGAAAAATATTAGGAACAAAATCTCTATTTTCATTAAATCATGAAAATGCTTTTTAGGCCTTCAAAAAGCGCAAAAACAGTGGGTAGAATATTGGGAATTAATATTTTATAATTTAAATATGACCCAAATTCACATTTTCAAATCTAGGCCAAACTAGCTAAAACTTCCTATATATGAAATGTTCTATTTGTCGAATGGAGCAACTTTTGTATTCAAAGTTTTTCTAAAATTTGGCTTCATTTGGAAACTATAGCTGGTCAAAGTTCTCAGTTCTTGTTAAAAAGGGTGGGACCCACCTGGCCCCACCTGTCAGTCTCTTCCTCCCCTCCTCCTTATCCCCTCCTCTGCTTTCGGTGCTAGAGCACAGCGCTATCGCTGCCGTAGTCCTCCTGCTACCCTGCCTTGCTGGCCCTGCAGCGCTGTCCGAGGCCGCACGCCGCTGCTCGACATGCGCTAGCCGACGCGCGCTGCCCGCCCGTCCACTCAATCGCCATGCTCGCATGCATAATCGATGGCGCACGAGCACCAACACCGTGCCCGATCGTGACCGCCTGCCCGCACTGCCTGGTCGCCTTTCTGCTCAAATAGGACGCCTAGTCCTCCTCCACCCACTCCGTCCTCTCCCTCCCATCTCTCTCTCCCTCTCTCGCTCTCGTGCAGCGCGCGCGGACGCCATAGCCGCCACCCGCTCTGCCGCCGCCGAGGCACCTCCACTGCACCATTTTTGCTCCTGAGCACGCTCATGGGTCTGCCATCCTCCACTTCACCCTCGCCAGCTGTGGCAGAACCTTCTAAATCATATGGCCCACATGCATCATTATTGTCTAAACAGACTCCTAATAACCATGAATGTGTGCCATGAGACTTAAAAGGTCTGTCGGGTAAATCCCGAATCATCCATGATTCTCCGAGCAGGATCAATCATTAAAAAGAGACATTGCAGTATTACAACAGTTTTATACAAATAAGGTATTTTGGAGTAAAATAGCGGAAGGATTACAATAACATAAATTTACAAACCATTTATTTCACAACTTACAAACCATAAGTTTGATTATTACAAACCATAGTAGTAGTGGAGTAGTGATAGATAATTTTATTACAATACCAGGTGATAAGCTCTGCCCAAGAGCCAAACATCCTACTCGTTGTCACTTTCCGTAACAACTGTCATGCAGCAGGATGCGAAGCACTCCTGCCCATGAAACTCACCTGCAACAAGGGTTCAACAACCCTGAGTACAAAAGTACTCAACAAGACTGACCCGACGAAAAAGAGGGGTGAAGACTCAGAAATGCAGGCTAGAGGGACAAGGTAAGGCTTGCAAAAGCTAAGAATTTTTGCAGAAAAGCTCGACAGAAAGTAAAGTTGTCTTGCTCTAGATCAAGATTACCAATCAACTTCATTCTTAAACCTTAAGTATTATTCAAGTTGTTACTACAATGATGAACAACGATCGAGTCTTCTTCTCCGAGAAGCAACGGCGATTCGAATCCATTTTCATACCCAGCTGGGACCTACATCTTGGTATGCATGAGGCTCCAACCAAAATGCATACCAGACCAAAGATATACCGGGATAACAACCGCAACCATATATCACCACAAGATACACGTGAGCACTCAGGCCCAGGGTACCGATATACATGGGAACTTAAACCCACAGTATACCACACTATGACATATGTGGGGACTCTGGCCCCACAATATATCACTCCATGACATACCTGGGCTCTAATCCTTAATATGTCACTTCATGCACATGGATTTCTAGTTCTCGATATCACCAGATCACAATTGACACGGGACCTAGGGCATCAACAAATGGAAACACTACAGAGGGACTCCATTCCCAATGCAAATTACCCGTCTGGACTTGATTTATTAACTATTATCAAGATTCCGTCAAGAAAAGCCATCCTCATCTTTTTTATTCTTTTTTTTAAAACCTACTAATTAAGCAGGGCTAAGCACTACTACACATTTTCCTATTTAATAGGTAACAAAGAATATGGAAGTAAGACAGGTAATGCAGTTGGTAGGTTTTCACTCAACTCCTATTACTTAATGCAACATCTCATAGCTGAAGCGATAAAACCTTTATAAAATAGAATAGGGTTTGAATGCATCCGGGGCTTGCCTTGGTATTCGGGGTAGACGGTCTCGAGCTCTGGATCAACTCCTGATTCCTGAATCTGCTCTTTCTTGGGATCTGGTGCGACAACATTAAACTCTCCGTTAACGAAAACTATACGATAAAATGATATGCTTCAACATGATGGAATAGTAAACATGATGCTCGATGGATGCATGACCAGATTAAGGGCTTGAGTACAACTTTCCTTCACGATAAAGTTGCAAGCCAACCAAGACTTACTCACTAAGTTCATTAGGGTTAACTATGTCATTTAATAAGGTTATTAAACACATGAAATAACGTTGATTAGTCCCTAATGACATGGTTAAGATAAGCGCAAATAATTAATTAAAGTGTCAAAGGTCATTAGGGTTAATGACCCAAGGTCATCAATCAATCCCAAAGTCAAACAACCCTATAATGATTAAACATGATTAAAGGGGTTAATTAATTAATTAAAAGCATTTAAATAAAGGCATAAAAATTAAAGTTGTCTAATTAAGCTCAAAATTTTATCTTGAAATCCTTTTTTTCTAATTAGATGGAAAAATAAATTTCAGAAATAAAAGCCTATTATTTTATTTATTAAAAATCATAGAAGATGTATTTTTTAATTAAAAGGACTAATTTTAACTTATGCAAAAATTACTCAAATTTGATATTTCATATTTTTCCTAGGTAGAGGACATCATAGAAAACATACACAAAAATTTTCAAAATTTTTGGAGCTATACATGAATTACTATGATTTTTTAAAGAAAATAGCATTTAAATCATTTTCTAGAAATAGAAAAAAAAGGAAAATCGGCTCCCAACGTTAACCGCGGCGGCGGCGATTTTGACCGGCCAAACCTTACCGATGGTGAGGTCCCCGATGATGGGACTTGGCCCTACAGGTTCATCTCGGCACGGGGAGCAACTTGGGCTGGCTAATGGAGTGGCGGAGCAAGAGCTGCCGGCGGTCGCCGGTAGCCATGGCGGCACGGCGGAGCTCACCGGAGTGTCTTCGGCGATGGCGAGGTTTCCTACATGCGCTATGCACCCTCACGAACACAAACATCCACAAGATGAGACTCAATTTGACCCCCAGCCGCAACGGCCACGCGCGCGGCGGAGCGGCATGAACATGCCGGCGGCGAGCCACGGCGGCCGGACGCTACGACGTGGCAGAGGTGAAATTGAGAGCATGGACACGTGCAGGAGCTTACTACGGGCACGGTGCGCACGCTATTGGGCTTGGAGGCGGGCTGAGTCGAGCTGCAGACGACGGCAGTGATGGCGGCGGCGGTGTTCCGGTGGCAAGGACGGTGTCCTGTCCACCAGAGAGCGAACCACGGTGCGCATGAGGAGCAGGAGAAGATGGAGGACAGGATAAAGGGGTAAATGGGAATATGTTTTCAACCTTGGCGGTGGTGGACGGCGAGAAAGCTCACGGCGGCTCGGCGACCGATCGCGAGGAAGATGACGGCTCGCGGGCGACTCGGGCGGGGAGAGCGAGCACAGACTAGCTCAAATGAATTGTAAGGATGAGGCAGAGCTGATGGAGAATAAAATGAAGGCGGGGCGTGCTCGGTGATGGTGGATTTCGGCGGTGGAACGAGGTCGTCGGCGGTGAGCAGAAGAAAGAAAAGAAGACGACGGCGGCGGTCACGCCTATATATAGGGAAGAGGCGAGGTGTGGACGGGCGACACGGGGCAGTGAAGCTTCATGCGCGAGGCCAGCTGGCAACTGTGGTATGCTGGTATGGGCGATGGTGGACGGCGGCGCGGCTTGAGAAGCCGGCCATGGCGGCCACCCATAGGTTTCGATGCTGTTCAAGCTAATTATAGAAATGCCACTCATTTAAAATAACAAATTACTCCAAAATTTATATACAAACTTGAAAATCTCCAAAAATATCATTTACATAACTTTTTAAGAGCTACACTTTTCATTTAACAAAATTTTGAAATTCTGTTTAGTTTCTAAAATATGAATTCAAATTCAAAAAGGGAGCAAAACCCTAGAAACAAATATTTGAAATTACTTTTGATTTTTCAATAAAACTTGAAAATCTTCAAAACTATGAAATGTTTAAATCTTCAAACCAAACATCTTTCATATACAATATTTTCTCAAATTATGCATAATTTTTGAATTATGGTTTTTAAAAACAAAGGGGGACAAATGCTAGAAAACTATATTTTCAAATTTAATTGAAATTCTTTGTGGAAACTTGAAAAACTTTAAATACCAACTTTGTATCTCTTGTCAAGATCTACAAACTATATTTTTGGAGTATCCCCAAATTCCTTATAGATTTTTAATTATAGAAAAGGGGATAAAACCAGGTTTTAAAATAAAGGGTTTTTGAAACCGAATTCAAACTCGATTTGGTTTCTAATTTAATTGGTTGGTCATTAGTGATCACAAACATCATACAAGGACATTTTTAGGTCAATGACCCAATGACACCCTTGGTTGACCAAGTTGACTTTTGAAAAAACATTTTATAGCTTTCCAGTTTGAATTTAAATTTGAATTGCAAGACTTGGGAATAAGCTTTGAAATCCAAATTCAATTTCAAATATGGAAATAATTTTTAGGGTTGGATTTAGATTTATACACTATGCTTGACACTAGTGTAAACACGGTTTACACCTCAAGTACATAGAATATAAACCAAGTATTTTAGATTACATCCGAAAGTAGGGTTTCATGATTTCATGTGACCAAATATTCCAGAAACACAATCAACCTATGAAATGTAAACTCATTTTAGTTGATGCACATTAAGGTTGACTTAAACATGAATGCTTTGCAATGCATATGATGATATGACAGGTTTTAGTTAATATAACACCAGGGGTGTTACAGCTCGCAGCGCCCAAAATTGTCGCAAGGGAACGCCCAATCGGGCGATTTTTCCCCGCAGATGCCTCGCCGCAGGCAGAAGGCTCCCGGGGCCACACACTTTCCACTCCGTGCCTCCTCCGTCTAATCCGAGCACTTCATCGTCTTCCCCACATCGCGGCGCACCTCCTACGTCTCTTCCTCGGCTCTGACCACCGCTGCAGCACCTCTGCCACACACTGCCGCCGCCGCACACCACCGTCGCCGCAGGCCACCGGCGTGCGTGGCCAAGCCGCCTCGGGCCTCCACGGCCTGCGCTGGGAGCACCAACGGGTGCACGGCTCCTCCGTGCTGCTCCTCCACCCCTGCTCCATCGCCGGCGAGCCCTCACCGGCCGGGAAACGCCGAGGCCGGTGACCTCCTTTGATTTCCTCATCGCGAGGACCTCGTTCGGGAATTAGGAAAAGGTGAGGGGTGCCGAGGCAAAATAGCCAAACACAAGAAGATTCATAATAGGGCTTGGTTAATTTCCAAGGAGTTTAGGGTCTTTTCTACAAAATGTTTGTCTTATATGAATATCCGGATTAAAGGAAAAAGGATTTCTAGAATTTGGATTTATAATGTTGTAAAATTCGTATCTCCTAGAATATGCCTCCAAATAAGGAGATTCAAGTTTCCATATTTTTATTATGATGTATTCTATCTGGTAAAAATATAAAATGCCATGTTTGGGATACTTTTCTGTATAGTTTTATTTAAGTTGATTTATTTACATTAAATGCTTGATATCTTTGGAAATGCATAACTAAATCTAGGATGCACAGAAAAATATGATTTTAGTTTTGTTAGTATTATTTTTGATGCTCTAGCTCTGACAAATATATCATGTACACCTTATGTGTAAAAATGTAAAGTTGTAGTTCAAGTGGGATATTGGGGTTATTCTTGAAATAATTCATAAATCCATTGTGTGGACCTAGTTTGGGGTTGATGATTTTTGTAGGCTACTTATATGCCATAAGGTAGCCCTTGATGTAGTGAAACATGAGATTTGGAATACTTCATAGTACAAAGTATTTTTAGGTCCATTTAATTATGTTGTCTTGTGATTTTTGTATAGGGCAATAGACATGTTCAAATGAGGTGAAAATTGGATGGTAGCCTAGAGTTAGAATGTTTTATATTTTTTAATTTTTGTATATTTTTCTAGATAGTTTACATGCATGATGTAGTTATGCTCTAGTTATATGAATGCCTTATTTAAACCTTGTTTTGTGATGTCATGCCCTAGATGATGCTTTCCTATGCTTTTATGAGGTGTCTAATCTATTGGATGGTTAATGCCTATCTAGGCTCTAGTAGGATGGGGTAAGCCTATGGTTGTTTTATGAAAGTCTAAATGTGACCATGTTTTGGTGTTTTTGAATAGGACTGTAGTAGCTGGTGATTAAGGCACGATGAATGTGTCGAGATGGTTGTGCTTAGTATAGATTTTTGGCTTTACTGGCTTGTTTTCTAGTGATAAACAGGATGGATAGTTGCTTTGTTGACTTGTTTGCTGGTGATAGTGGAAAAGGGTTTCCTTGATAGGGTTACATTGTTGTAGTAGAGAATGCAGTAGATGACATATGCTTATGGTACATGTTCTTGGACGATGTGGACTACCTTGTAGAAAGAATATGCAAACATTCATCATCATCATACTCCATTATCATACCATGTGCATTCTTCATATTCATATGTGCACATGCATCATACAGGATTGCTAGGAGAACAGAACGTGACGTGAAATGAAAATTCGAAAGAGGAATCCTAGAAGAAAGCTTCTGTATGGAGGTGATCAAGAACCAGGAGCCAAACGTGGAGTGATCAAGTGCCTGGAGCTTCAACCTCGCTCGTCAGAGGAAGGCAAGCGCTGGAGCATTCCTCCCTACAGTTTTATAAATAAATTAATTTACGTCCTTTATTGTTTATGATGCATTAAGTTTATAGGTGTTGACCGATACCGTTGATGCATTATGATTACCCTTGTCCACCTGAGTTACCCTTACACCCTGTTAAGTATAGGTTCGCTTATATGCTTAGCCCTGCTTAATTAGATCGGTAGAAGTCGGGTGATTTCCTGTCATCCGTGAGATATAGGTGGTGACTCATAATGGTGAGCTATGTTGTTATCTTAGGATAACCATGTGGAGTAATAAATTGAGACCGGGCGGGATTGGTGCTGTGGGCAGAACTGGAGGTTCTGAGTTATTTTATTGCGTCTGAGTCGAACTAGGACCCCGTCCGATGTCTCGGCCCTCTTTTCCTGTTGAACGCATGCCCCACAGATAGCTGGAAGGGTGTGATCATCCGACCGCAAAGCCTCGAGTTCTGTTTGGGCCGGGCTTTAACCTGAACGCTTCGTATTGGAGATGGTGGTGTGATCACAGGGGCGCGGAGAGTAAGCCTGAGGTCGTTACATGACTAGTATGCAGCCAGGCGGCCCTTGGGTACGATGGTTCATGTTGATCCCGCGATTCTACCCAAACAGGCATAGGTGACCTAATCGACCCTGACGGGGGAAGTGTGTTTGTGAGGGGAATACCTCGCCAGCTAGTTTGCAATCGATTATAATCGCCATCGTTCCTGGATAGTGAACATTGACTTGAGCACCGGCATCGTAGTAAAAACTTGAACAAAGATATGAGATGGTTACGATGTTGATGCTGAAAGATGCTCAACCAAAAATAGTTACTATTCCTGCTTGATAATTACACCATGACTGTTTAGATCAGGTGCTAATCTAGCATGATCAGGTTAATGACTTTAAAATGCAAAGCTAGAAGATTATAATAATTATTCTTAATAAGCTCAAACTTTTATGCAAAGAAATGAGTTAGCTAGCCTCCTTATACAGCCATGCATACTCTTTGGAGTCACTTTATTTTGGTTTATGACGGGTAAGTCTAGCTGAGTACATTCTCATACTCAGGGTTTTATTTCCACTTGTTACAGATCATAAGACTATTGCTGTGGTGACAAGATGGACTTGTATCCCACTACAGGAAGATTAGACCTTGGCCAAGGTCAACTCTTATATCTCGTATAATTATTGTTGTTGGATGTCGACCTTGACCTGGCAATGTATTTCAAATTATAGGTGTGAGTTTATGTCAAAAATATATCTACTTCCGCTATTTATTTGCAACTCTAATTCAAAAAGGAATGTATGTAAGAACCGGTGATGTAATTATGCTTTGTGTAAAAAGTAAAAACAAGTGAATGGTAATTGCTGAACTATGCGATCTGGGTGTGTCGTTGGAAAAGTTTGAAATCCTTCATGACTTCACAGACTACCGGGTTAATATGAGTACAATGTGCTAACTAAATTGCCTCAACGATTTACTTAGTACCTTGGATTTATATTAATTGAGCGGTTCTGTTACAGAGAGCGACCCGTCCAGCGTGAGGCCACCACCACCACTCTCTTCTTCCGCTGGGGAAGACCCCGCTGCAACGTCCTCCCTCTCCTCCGACACGGTGAGCGACCCGTCCATCCTCCAAGATCCTGCTCCTATCTAGGGCGCGGCTGACTATCCCCCCTGCTGATCTGGCGTTCCGTGGTGGTGATGTGCAGATCCTTGAGGCGAAGAACCGAAAGGAGGTGAAGACCTTTCATGGTGGCATCAAGGACGGGCGGATCTGGCGGTGGCGCAAGTCTCCAGCGGCGGCGCGCCTCCATCCCCTTCTTCTCTACTGTCGGCGCGGGTCCAAGGCCCAGATCCAGTCGGCAACGCCCTGATCGAGTGGGAAGGAGCTCATTCCACTGAAGGGTGGTGGCCCGCGCGGTGCGAGGCGGAGGCGCGGCGTAGGGTGTCACGAGAAGCGCGGCGGGCCTGGGATCCTCCCGGCGCGGATCGAGTTCTGGAGCGTGGATCGAGATCTTCCCGGCGCGGATCGAGGTCTTCTGGCGCGGATCGAGATCTCCAGCGCAGTTGGAGCACGGATCGAGGTCCTCTGTTCGCAGATCGAGCAACCCCGACGGCGAGCGCGGCGGCGGTAGGCCCAACTGCGGCTGGGAATGGACTCGCCAGCGGGCTCGAAATGGGCTCGTGGCGGGTTCATGGATTTTTTTTGAAAACATTAACCGCAGCGGGCAACATAAGCGTCCGCTGCGGTAAATACTCATTTACTGTAGAGGACACCTTATGTCGCCCGCTGCCGCAACGGACGCCGGCGCCCGCTGTGGTGCCACCCGGATTTACCGTGGCGTGGCACCGCAAGCGGACGCCGATGCCCGCTGTGGAAAACCGAAAAGGCCCGCTGCGGAAGTTCAATGGAGACGTAGTGGGCCTTCGTCCTTTTTTTATGATGACCATTCGTATTTGAAGATATAATCTCAAGTAGTCTCGAATTACAGTAATGTCTCACACCAAATCACTCCCATTCAATCTGTACTCCTAGAGGCAGTGACAGCGTATTGACTGTGACAATCACAGCTTAAAAAAATTTACAAAACATATTTTCACCTCCCATTCTATTGCACTAGAAACATGAGGCCTCTGCTAGAACATGGAGGTGACTAAATACAACACAATGTACCAAATAAGTTTTACGAAACATGTCTTTTTTGTGCAGGACATTTTCCACTGATGCTTATGGTCTATTTGTTAGAACCCCCCTGATTCTTTGTCTGAAGTGATTCTTTGGCTGAAAAACATTCTTTCGGATAAACGGTATGAAGTCACTCCATGTGGGAAGCGAACAAGGAGAAGCTACTTTTGCAGCTCCCAACTCCTTTGTTCATTTCAGATAATCATTTCACTTTGATTAAAAAATCACTTCACATTATCAGCCTAAACCACTTCTCTGCAAAATATCATTTTGCATTGTTCTTCGCAGCTTCCTAGAATCAGCCTTGGAGGTCTGCCAAACATGCCTAGGTGCTGGGTGCCTTCCGCCACACCTTCCGTTTCTCATGTCTCGGTCATTTTAGCTTACCTGTGGTGTGAAATGCATGCTTTATCTGGACATGTGCAGCATTTGACTATTATTCCTATTCCTATTAAGTTGATGTTAATTGACTTTTCACTATTTCACTGATTAGCTCTATGCAATGTAAATAATCTTGTTGTTCGGACGGAATCGGGACATGAGGCTATGAAAACATAAAACTTACTGGACCATACTATCAGTATTTACTTTTTGTACCATATTATTCTTCTCTAGTTGTAAAATAACTTATTTCCTTTTTCTCAGCACAATATGGATCGATGCGCTTTACAGATTCACTTATCACAGATGATGACGAGTTGATTGACTCTTTAAATGTTCTTTGTCTAAAGATAAGGTCTTCAGATGTTGGTTTTCCTATCAATGTATATGGAACTGTGATAGTCAGAGATCGTTTAGATATGAAATGCAACTACATCTTCCGGCGCAATAGGAGCAGTTGCCAACTTGTTGAATCGGAGGTATTGAATGTAGTTGTGAAGTTATATTTTTCTCTTCTTTTTGGTTTATGCAAATATTTGTTTTTATCAATCCTTAATAATAGAATTCTTCTATTATAAGATTGCAACATTCTATCATTCTGATGCAGAAAATGTGGTATTTCAATAAATATTTGTAATCTGTGCTTTATCAGTTTATCCCTTTGACATATCTTTTTTTTTTTTGATATTATACATTGCCATGGATGTAACACTTGTGATCCTGTTGCTGATTGTTTACTTGAATTTTAGCAATACTTATCCTACACATTCTCACTCTAGTAGTACTAAAATTTTTAATTAATTCCAGAGGAAAGATCTTGATTCTAATATGGATTTTCTGGTCAATAAACAATAATGTATATTATGTGAAATTCGATAGATAGAACTGTCAATTAAAGTTTTATAGCATATTAGCATGGTACATTCTCCATGTAGGTGGTCATTGACTATCATGTAGGCACTTCAAATTTGTGATTTAAATAGGAGGTGTCATTAAATCTATCATCATAATACCGCATTTCATGAAGATTTTGGCTGACTTTTTGTGCAGTGTCATTTTTCTTATTCCACGGAATGTTAACTTTTGCAATCTTGTGCTATTTCCAATCTCCAAGACATTTAACCTATGTTGACATTTTCTGTGAACTTGCTTGTAGGGTGAATCTTTGATTCTGACCGGCCCAACCAGAGGTACTGTGTTTTGCTGTGATGCTTATTTTGAGATAAATCTGAAGATCAAGCAGGATAGAGAGAGCGAGGATAGACAATTTAGTAAAACATTGATTGATGTGGATAGTGCAAGAATTGACTACAGGGTTAAAACTCACACTATTGTTAGCTGGCTCAGTGAGGTGGATCTGACGTTTGCATATGTGAAGAAAGCATTGGAGGGCGCCATCGAGATAAGAATCCTGTCAGGTTCCAACTCTTTTTGTGGGAAAGTAACTGTTTGCACCACTGATGTTTCAAGTCATATTCTGCTGTATGACAGTGACGTTCATGACACAAATACCACAAGTAATGACGGAGTTCTCAAGCTGCTGCGTCGTGTTGGTGCAGTCCCCATAGATCAGATGTTAATATTCCATATGTATCCCCGCTGTGGTGATTTGAATCCTAAAATCTTTGAATTCGCTCCACTAATCAAAGGCACAGACAAGACAGAGATTACTTGTGGTGGCCACAGGATGCAAGTTAAAGTTACTTGGTCTATCCTGTCAGATACAAGATGATCTCTCCGGTGAGAAGAGGACTATTATATGAATTCACTTGTTTATCTGCATGTATATATATTAGTTAAAGTTAATTTTTGGACTCGGTTTTGTATTAGGACCCACGTGCATTGTATCCTAAGAAGGCTGTTATATTGATGAAGTGGTGCTAATTTACTTTCTTTCAGTATACCAGATGTCTAGGGCCAAAGGTGGTGCAAATTTATGCTTCCTTTCAGTACACATCTTTAACGCGAGCACGGAGAAGAAATAGAAACCGTGGGCCATGGCCCATTGGGCACGTACAGCCCAGTCCAACCGAAAGAACACAGAAAGTTGCTGGTGGTGGTCATTTGACGCCGGATGGAGTTGGCCACACGGCCACACCAGCGCCGCCTCGGTCGATTTCCATTTTTTATGTGAGCAAACCTCCGGCCGATTTCGGCGTCCTCGGGTTGAAATACGGCGTGGAACCGTGGTCAATCTCGAACTCGCCGAGCGACGGCCGTTTGACGCGGCTGCTGTTTGCCCTGTCGCTGTGCGTGCCTCCACACGAGAACGAGAGCCCCACGCCGTTGAAGCGTTCCGAGCGCTTCGGCGCACCTGTTCCGGCGTACTACCGAGTCACAGTCACGTCTAGCGTGCCTCGTCTCGATGGAACCGCGCGCCCGGTTCTAGTCACGCCCACACGCCAATACTCGGCAGCTGGATCACGCGGGCTCAGCGATGGCCGGGCGGCGCGGGCTTTGACTGCTGCTTTCGATCAGGGACAAGTCGCGGCAGAAAACGCTTCAACTGTGTTGGGAAGGATCCAGCGTGGAACGTGTGATTAGTTCGTTGGCGAGTTTGGAAAGGCAAACTGGAAACTGATTGGCTGGCCCAACTGCTTGCACATGACACGGTCACACGGGACACATCGTTTTGCTTACTCAGCCACATTGCTTGCGACCTTGCCGAGCCGCTAATTTCTGGTTCTAGTAGATAGATAGGGAAAAGAAAAAGGAACAGGATATAGCCGGAAAATGAGTCTCACCGTTGGAATCTTTTATGCGCCATCACTCTCAGTAGCTGAGCTTTCAACCTTTCCGTCGAGATATTTGGAAACTTCGCCCTTTTATTTCCTTCCTCTGGTTTCAGATATACACGATTAAGGATTGCACGGTTTTATTGAAACCTATACAATTCTGAGACTTCTCGAACGTGCCCTTATTGTAAACTACGCCGCTACCGATTCATACGTGAAATCATTGTCGTCTTGTATAGTCAAAACTTGAAATACTTTTATCTGCAGTATCAAGTAGGACCAAGCAATGTAATATCAGCAGATGATAATGTGTCAGTAGGGGAAATAGATAGCAAAAGAAAGATAATGCCTGATGACACGACATTGATCAATGCAAAGGCTAGGATATCGATATATTCTCTTTTCTAGAAAAAAAAAATCAGTCACAGCCGAAGGACCCCTGGTATAGCGCTTCTGAATTGTAAATGTCAAGTCAATTTGGAAATGAAAATAGTAGTTGAATAGCAAATGCAGATAGAGCAAGAAGACGCTCAAATTCAGCAACACCTATAAAAAAAACAGGAGATAAAAGGAAAGGGCAGTGGCACTGCGGCAGGGCAGTGAAAAAACTGAAAACCAGACGCAGACAGGGAGCGGAGGCGGAGCGGGGTTTGAATTGAATCCAGGCGAGCACCGGCGGCACCGTCACGTTGGGAGGGACGCGGCCGACGCCTCCTTCCAAACTCGAAAAGCGCCGAGCAGCACCTGCCTTCTCCGTCTTTTCCTTCCTTCCTTCCTCCTCACCCACCACCACGCCCCCTTGTTCCCTCTCGATTGTTCCTTCCTTGCTTCCCTCGCCAGCCAGCCTCTTTCCTCCTCCCCCGTACCCGCCGTCGTCATCCGGGGGAGGGCGGCCACCCGGCCAATCGCCATCGCCATTCCGCTCCGCCCGCCTCGCTTTTCCCTCCCCCAACCACTCCCCCTCGTCACCCGACCCAATCCGATCCTATCCCGCCGGCGCCGCGCAGTCCGAGATCTCTCCCTCCCGCCTGCCCCCCAGGGTGTCCGTCCCCGTGTGATGCGCGGATCCGGCTGAGCCGAGGGGGCGAGTAAGTCATGCCGAGCGTCGGCGTGAAGATCTACAGCGTCTTCTTCAAGCTCTTCCTCCGCCACCGCCTCCAGTCGCTGTCCGCCTCCGCCGCCGCGGGGGACGTCGACACTAGCGCGGCCGCCTTCGGGGTCTCCTGCCGCCCCGACGAGGCCACCGCGCCGCCGAACCCGACCTTCTCAGCCGCCGCCGACGGCGTCGCGTCCAAGGACCTCCACATCGACCCCAACTCTTCGCTCTCCGTCCGCATCTTCCTCCCCACGCCCCCACCGCCGTCCCCGCACGCGCACCTCCTAGCGCACGCGCAATCCCGCCGCGCCAGCGACCCCACCCCGACCGCGACAACCCCCGCGCCCGCTTCCGCCAACGGCGGGCCGTACCGAGGGTACCTCCCGCACGCCGCCTCGCCGCACGCGGCGCGCCGGAGGCTGCCCATCGTCGTGCAGTTCCACGGCGGCGGCTTCGTCACGGGCAGCAACACCGCCGCGGCCAACGACGCCTTCTGCCGGAGGGTCGCCAAGCTCTGCGATGCCATTGTCGTCGCCGTCGGGTACAGGCTCGCGCCGGAGAGCAGGTACCCTGCCGCGTTCGACGACGGGGTCAAGGTGCTCAAGTGGATCGCCAAGCAAGCTAATCTAGCCATGATGACCAAGGTCGGGGGTGGTGTCGACACCTTCGGTGCGTCCACTGTGGAGCCGTGGATTGCTGCACATGGTGATCCAGCGAGGTAAATGATACTCATCCTCCTGTTTATTTAGCTGCATAACTCTGTGATTGTGTGATAAACTTTACTAATGGATTAGGTAAATGTTACTGATCAGGCAGTTTATAGCTGCATAAATGTGTGCCAAACTTTACTAATTGATGAGGCAAGGGTAGGGAGCATGCATATGTGCTAAACTTTACTAATTGATCAGGCAAGGGTAGGTGCCAAAATGATAATTAGTGTGGGAATCCATGAATTTGCATAAGAATTTTTTTATTGCATTGCTTGCTTGAAGTTGCATGTAAAATTGTTAGTAGCCATAGGTGATTCACAACATGCTTATGTTCCCTGAGAAGATTTTTATGTCTAACTCTTGATAGTTAAGCTTGGTCAACATGTCATATACGGTTATAGTGTATCACACTGTTTGCATGCACTCTAGCTGTTATTTTTGTGTCAAAGCCTCTGTGATAAATAAGAGACTTCTCTAAACTATGCAAACATTGTTAACCATGACTCGTTTTTTCAACTTAACATTGGCACATGTATGATGCAAATTTAGTTTCACTTGGCATGTGTGAAGGCCTTTTGTTTATATTAGTTGTCTCGTGGACAACTTTTTGACAAAGTTTTATTTATTTCCAAGCTATGTATTGAGTAGATGACTGGAATTTTAACAGAAAGAGCTAAATATTGTATTTCATGTAATTAGAACTGGAGAAGATTGTTCAATCCCATTCATGATCCATCCATCATGGAAATGGAATCCTCTTGAATTACTGGAAATGTGTAACACCATATACAAGGGAGCTTCACTTGAGAAAATACCTTAAATTCTGCTTTCTCTGGATCAATGAGTTACCTTTTTCCTGTTTCCACTCTTGTAGTCTTGTGACTCTCTTAGTTGTTCATATTAACGTTTATGCCATTGCTAGTACTTCATCCACTCAGCTGTTGAAGTTCTTTTTTGTGCTAACTGTTTTATATTGGTTTAGTGGTATTTGACCGTATCATGTGTTCCTTGGTGCAGATGTGTTCTACTTGGTTCAAGCTGTGGTGCAAATATTGCTGATTATGTCACTCGTAAGGTGGTTGAAGATGGGAAACCATTTGATCCAGTTAAGGTTGTTGCACAAGTTCTGATGTATCCCTTTTTCATAGGGAGTGTTCCGACACACTCGGAAATAAGGCTGGCAAACTCATACTTCTATGACAAGTCCACATGTTTACTTGCTTGGAGATTATTTTTGTCAGAGAAAGAGTTCAACCTAGACCACCCTGCTGCCAACCCTCTAGCGCCTGGCAGAAGAGGCCCCCCACTAAAGTGCATGCCGCCGACCTTGACAGTTATTGCCGAGCATGACTGGATGAGGGATCGAGCAATCGCTTACTCTGAGGAACTCCGCAAGGTTAATGTTGACTCGCCGGTTCTTGACTACAAGGATACAGTTCATGAGTTTGCAACCCTGGATGTGTTCCTAAAAACACCACAGGCACAAGCATGTGCTGAGGACATTGCCATATGGATGAAGAAATATATATCACTCCGGGGGCATGAGTTCTCATATTAGTTGTAGCAAAAAAAATCATGCATTGTGAAATAGGCCCTTTACAGTGAAGCGTCAACTTGTTCTTTTCAACCGGTGGAAAGAGGGATGTTGGATTACAGTCGGGTAACCAGTTAGCTTAATGTGAGTACTGAGTCGCGATTTTTGTCTAAGAATGTAATGTGCAAAGTTGTAGACTGTAATCAAAGGATACTCTTTCCCTTGTAGAGCTCAATTCTTTCATTCCTTTTGTACCCTTTGTGTATTATGGAATTACTGGTGCTTGAGGTTACCATTTTTTGAGAAGAAATATCAATCTCAGTGCTGTGATTGTGAAGCACAGCTTCACACGACATGCAGCCTGATCGTTAATATTGTTCCGTGTAGATCGGCATGCATCCTTTTTGTTGAATTCCATATTTTGCATTTCCATCGGGTTTTATTAGGGTATTACCTATATCGTTGTGCACAAAGTCTGGTATCATTTGAAGGCTTGTTCGTTTTATAAGTTTCATAAATGTTTAGTGAAAGTGAGTATTGTGTGTGCGCCAAGTTTTCATCCAGTTATCAACTTTAATTTCCAAAGTATTCTTAAAGCAAAACCTGTAAAAGACGTGCTTCGTGCTTAAACCAACAGACTTGAAGTTCAAGTTCTTATTTCTGAAGCTTCCTGTACAATCTTAATTCACGTGCTCAGACATTAGCTGAAAGCTTGAAAGTATGCCAAGGTTAGGAGAAGACGGTCTGAACAGAATCTAGGGACATCTTTTGTATTCCAGCTTAACTAAAGGTCAAACAAATGATGTCCAAAATCAGAATGGCACCCAGATCAGACTTACCAATCTTTATGAAAAAAAAGAGAAAGAACTCACGACAATCAGCTGACCTTCAATAGCTACATTCAAAAAAGAAGAAATAACTCTAATTGTTACATCATAATTGATCCCTCACAAACTATTCCTTGTTCTGCTCTGAATAAAAGGTTGGAGTGATGGTTCTCTTCCTAGGTAGTCTGTTATTATCTCCAGGGAATCTTTTGAGCCTCCTGGAGCCAACACCTGCAGTGAAGTAAACATTTTGTAACAATTCACATGAGCATGCAAGGAGAGCATATTAGCAATTACCTTATTTCTGAATCGCAATCCAACATGCTGATTGAGCAAGTCATCTTTAAATTTTGATACAAAAAGATCAGCAGCAAACACCTGCATAGTTCAGATAAAGGGGCTTTCATTTTCCTACTCTCCAAATAATGAAGGAGGAAATATGGGTTAGGATTTGCATTGCTCAAACCTCACTCCATATGTAACTGTAGCACACAGCATCATAGCCAAAAGCAATACGAGGAAAACATGAAGCTGGACTGGCCCCCTCCAATAAAGGTATGCCCAACATTACCTGAAAATGGGACATTTGCCTTAATTGGTCATTACAAGTACTCCACCTATCCCAAATTATAAGACATTTTGCCTTTTCTAGGTACATAGTTTTTACTGTGCACCTCGACATACACTATGTCCGATATATAGAAAAACCAAAGCGATATGTAATTTGGAACAGAGGGAGTACTATAGACAGTAAAGCAGTCATTTCAAGTGTACCTTGGGGTGAAGATCCTTGATTAAGTCATCAATGTCCACATTCTCACTTGAATGTATTATCTGATCAACA
The DNA here is from genome assembly GCA_023333625.1 of Bothriochloa decipiens. Taxonomy (NCBI): domain Eukaryota; kingdom Viridiplantae; phylum Streptophyta; class Magnoliopsida; order Poales; family Poaceae; genus Bothriochloa; species Bothriochloa decipiens. The sequence goes on from CM041632.1 coordinate 5,682,344, forward strand.
AGGCCTAGTAAAAGTGAAAACGATACATAAGTTGCTACGTTGAATACAAATTTCCTACTAATTAATAAAATTGAACTAACAATAGGATACAAATCAAATGCCATAATTGACAAGTACCAATTAGGTTAGTTTTGCCGGACAAATTAACAGTGTATCAGCTGGAACTCAATTCAGAGAGCAGATGGAAGAAAGGAGAGTAATTTGTGTTACCAGTATCTACTAGCATAACAGTAAGTAGGCAGATAATTAGTGCATACTTTTTTTTACTGAAGTAAGAGAATTAAGTGACGAGGACATGAAAGCCAGCCAAATTGAGGTGGCTGGTGTCAGTCAAACTGTATTAGGACCACAACCTCACTATATTTTATTGGGTTTCAGAGCTGGATAGCATTTGAGGAACAATACTCTCACTCCATTTTATTTGGCAGATAGTGAAATGACTCACACAAAAGGATCTCTTGTTTCATTTTCAGGCCAGCAAATAAATCACGCCTTCTTTTCAGAGATTGGCAAGCTTCGCTGGTTATGGATTTTGTAATATCCTACAATGATAAAACGGAGAGATAAATTTTAGCACTAATTTAAACAAGTCTTAGAAGGCCCACAAGAATCTATCAAAGTAACAGATAATTATCACAATGCAGAATTAACATGTTTTTGGTATCATTAAATTCATTCTATGCAAAAACAAAAGCATTGGTTGGTCTCTGGATCATATCCGAATTACTCAGTAACCAGGGATTCTTCACCCATGCAAAGTCACAAATATTGTTTTTATTCATGAAACTGGTTCCATCTTCTAGACTAACCAAACGTTATTTGTCAGTTTTCTTACATCTTTATTTGTTGTTCTTGAAAATATGCAAGGTAGGATAAATTTAAGACATAAACATCATATGCTAAATTTGCACTACCTGATGGAAACCGGACATCATTTTCAGAGAAATACTCTCATAGCACCTGAGATGACAAGGTTGCATTACATATCAGCAATTCCGATGGATTAAACAAGTATTGGTAATCGGTAGTTTACTAAAGAAAAGAACTATGCCTACCAATTTTCGAGCAGCAGGCTTGGAATTTCAGCAAAGTCACCCTCCATTCGAAGACTTGAAAATCTTGAAAAGGTGGCTCTGTTGGATACATGATGAACCTGCAGGATAACGAAATCAGTGCATCTATTCATTTATTGTCAACAAATGCCCGGATATTTATACTGTCAGAATCCAATAGAAAAGGAAAGATATCACTACCACATGGCTAAATTCATGGAATAGCCTCACGACTTCAGGGAACCGAAGCAATGCTGAATTCCCATCAAACTCTTTTGGACACTGAGATAATATCACAGCAGCCGGAACCTGTCAGCAACCATCCAATAATTACAGCATGAAATAATTAACCATTTAGGCAGGCTACAGTACTCACGAAAGATTATAGATATTGTGAGTTCGTGAGAGAACAAGTGTGAGAGAACAAGTACTTTTGAACTTTTAACAATTTGATTGTATTAGATCACCTGGTAAATTTGCTTCGATACAAAACCTTTGTGGTTACAAGAGAGTATAATTTAATCATTTGAACTACAGTGACTCTAACAAGAAATTCATACTCAGATTGAACTATATAATATGCATGAGACTTTTTAGTTACCTTACGTGTACCATTAGAACACAAGCATCCATTCTGAAGTGTCACAACACAAGTGTGGGCATACTTTCCTTCCCTGTGGCAGTGAGAGCAACTTGTAATGTATTTCTTGTATGAAAACCAATGGACTTGCAGCATTTCTATCCAATCAAACATGTTTTTCATATCATGAAACCTTGAAATCATTCAAGCTTCGCTAGCATGCTTTCAGAACAAACCTGGCAAAGATATCGAGAAAAAAGTAACCCAAAAGATCGCTTGAACTTGCATCCCGAACAGAAAACACACGAACTGTATCATGCCAAACATCAACATCCTTAATTTCGTCGAATTGAAGTGCTTCATGAAAGGAAAACAAAGGAATTAGCATAAAATATATATGTGCTCATGCTCATACCTTATAAAAATAGAGGTTGCTAGTGCATAGTTAATGGCTAACATTTTACCAAATAGATCCTGAAACATCTTCAACATTCCAGATATGACCAGGCTAACAGGGAAGTATTGTTTAATTTCACCGATGTCAAGATCGACCTTGAATTCTTCAGCTCTTTTGATGTAGTACAACAAATCTTCCATTCCGAACAGCGCATTTCCTTCCTCCTTGATCTGAAATCAGAAAATTGATAGCAATAATTTGATTAGTAATGAAAGAGTTTGATAGATGAAAAAAAAAATAGCAGAGCAGAAAGGAGCTTTCTTAAAACCTTAAGGTCTTTGAGTATGCTGAGCTCTCTATTAGCTGCATCACTTAATTGTTCTGACATCTCTTCCAAAAACTCTAAGACCTGCAGGAGAAAACACTTTGGCATCTATCATTTTCCTAGTGTGAAGTGAGCATAAGACAACATTTTGCCAGCAAGCTGACTAGACCAGTATCGATTTCTTTTCTACCAAGTTTGATATTGACAAACGCATTTAATCAAAGCAGATTTGGCTAAAAAGAAAGAATCAAGTAGATTTCCTGACAGCAAAGCACAAACCTTCCTTGAATTTCTTGGCATTCTGGGCTCAATAGCAAAATCAGCATAGTTGGTGTACCCCAGCAATCTAGCAAACTTGTGTCTTAGCTGAACCTGAATAAACATAGAAGATGAAACTACAACATGTCAGTTTCAGGGCTCCTTCCTACACTGAAACTCTTGCAAAATAATCAAATGTAACAGATGCTATGAGATAAGATGAAATCAATGACAGAAAATGCCAATTACTATGAAGTTACAGTGCAGATGGGAACTTGTGATTACCAAATTTTCTAGGATGGCTAGATTATCCTTCCCGCCTTTCTGTCCATAAGCAACAGCAATCTGCTTCCTGGTAGAGCCAACCTTGAAATGATGCAACTAGTTGAATCCGGTTCATACATAATTCGATTGCATAAATATAAATTGCAAATGGTCAACAGCATACTTTCTAGCAGAAAGAAAACAAGAGAAAATAGTACCCCAAAACATACAGAATTAGGAAATGTGCAGTTGTGTGATAAAGCGCAAGACAGGGACTGACCTTGCAATGCTCAAGAATTGGAGTAACATGGTAACTGGTCAACGGAACCTTAAACTTCCCATCAGCCTTTTCCAGATCCTGAGTTGAAGAGTTTGAGTAAAAGAGGATTAGAAAGCAATAATATCATACTTTTCATTCACTCAAACTTCTGTTCAAGCACAAAGATTATTGTACTTCTTCAAGGTATGCTTGATTCAAGCTTACTCTCTAGCTTACCGTTAGCAACTCAAAGGGCATTCCAGCTAGCTCATCCTCACCTAAAAGAAGGAATTTGCTGAAATCATTCAGATTTTGGAGATACTTCAGGTTTAATACATCTATATGAGATTTCAATTTCTCCAGTTCTTTTCTCTTGCTTTGAGATAGTTTTACTCCATTACGCTCAAACTCTTTCACCTGTTCAGCCATAATTAGATAATTAAGCAAAACGACACTAATTACTCAAATCAATTTGCAAAATCGCCTTCATACAAATTGCAAATAATTCAATAGCAAGACATGCCACATATCTTTCAGTAAGTTTACAATCAATTAATTATATGTTTTACTTTCAGCTTTGATGCACCTTAATTAATTTAAAAAGGTTATATTAATTCCTTATGCTAACAAATAATTCAGAAATTCGAGTAAAAGAAGAATGAGGCAATGGGTACTGCAGATGCAAAGATATGCCAGCGTAAGAGAAGATGAACTAGATGAGCATCTTACGAGAGCCAGGTTATACCTACATGATGTATATTCAGATCGAAATAAATAAGGATACACCAAATATAGCAAAATGATATTCAGGGTTAAAGCATTGACACCAAAATCATCACATATAAACATTCAGTATAGAACATTGCGATCAATTTTACATGTAGCGAAAGAATTCTGTACCAAGCATTGAAGAAATCTGGTTGCTTCAGGATCTATTCTCTCGCCTTTCACTGCGAATGCTTTTATGACACGATAAACATCTTTACGCTGCCTGGTCACCTTGCAGAAAATACATGTTCAGAAAACTGTTGCATTGGCTGAGATAGAAGAAAGGGAACCTCACATCCTATTAGTATTGTTATTCTGAAATGACACATTACTTCATAAACTTTACAGAACATGGATTACTTCATAGATTTTACAAAATAACATGATGGATGTGTCGCTGAGATTATGTCACACATGCTCACCAGACCAAGCAAATAATATGAGTAAGAGTAACACAGATACTAAGCTACAAGTTATTTGCATAATTTTGTTTTGTACATTACCAGTTTACCAAATCCTACACTAATATCAGTTAAGAAACATATGTTATTATGTTGCTGGGCTCAATTTGGTCCCTGAACTATGAAAACGTCCAATTTAGTCCCTGGACTATGCTGCTGGGCTCAATTTGGTCCCTAAACTATGAAAACGTCCAATTCAGTCCTTAAACTATCCTAATCAGCCCACATTCGTCCCTGGCGGCACAGTAACAGCGAGAAGAAGAAATAGACTGGTTGGTTACTGTACCTGCGAGAAGAAGAAATAGACTGGGTTTCGAAATTTAAATTTGAAATTAGGGTTTATAAAATAATTAATTCACAAATTAGGTATTTAATTAGTGACTAATTATTAACCAAACACCACAATCAAAAGTACCATTTCATAATACCCAATTTATGAATTAATTATTTTATAAACCCTAATTTCAAATTTAAATTTCAAAACCTATTTTTAAAAATATTTGGAATTTAAAGATGGTTCCAAAAGCAAAGCCGGAGATCTTGAAAAGTTAAGTAACTTTTAATTTTGGAGATTTTCATGTTGTTATATGATTTTGAAAGTAATTTTGAAAATGGAGAAAAATAGGAACTGCTACAGTAACCGACCCAGTCTATTTCTTCTTCTCGCTGTTACTGTGCCGCCAGGGACGAATGTGGTCTGATTAGGATAGTTTAAGGACTGAATTGGACGTTTTCATAGTTTAGGGACCAAATTGAGCCCAACAACATAGTTCAGGGACTAAATTGGACGTTTTTATAGTTCAGGGACCAAATTGAGCCCAGCAGCATAGTTCAGGGACGATTTTGACTATTACGCCTTATTATTACTACTAGATCCAGGTGAATGATAAGAAATAAAATAGCAACATTGCACCTGCACAATACAAAGTGGGAATCCAATAGCTTCTCTACTTCAGCACTGGCCTTGCGAACATCCTCAGATGGTGATACCATCCTGGGAAGAACACAAGCTTGAACTAGAGGAAATTGCAGCGCATCTAATTCTGCCAATGGTACAACGACGTCTGCAAAACTGACCTACAAAATACAACATGCAACCGTTAGAAAAATCTCAAGAATTGATGTCTATATATGCTCATTGCAAATTGTATTCTCATAAGAACCAGCATGCTGCAAACTTATGTGTACGGTATACCTCCCTACAACTATATGGCTGTCTGAATATTATAATTATAGAAGACTATAGACCAAATCACAAGCCCAAAGCCCTGCATGGATTTCTATAAATGCCACATTCCACAAAACAGTGCAATTAGTAAAATGCAGTGGCATAAAGAGTTGCATACATACTTTATCTAGGGGCACCGCCGCCACTGAATCATAGGTTTCCTTTGACTTAGAGATGATACGGTCAGCTATTCTTTTAATCTCAGCTGCTGACAGGTTGACTTGAGCAGTAAACCCTGGAAGCTCTGCAACCACTCAAAGTTCAAAAACACACATCGATAACTTTTCAAAATTCCATACCTAACAGTTAGCATTTAGCTTTAATTGTCACATTTCAAACCATAGACGCAGGAATACAAAGTTCACGCGGCAAGTATATGTAGCGCTGAAGGGCAAAGCAATCGGACCGTGTTAAGCAAGCACGAATCACTGTACATGCTGCATTGGTACGAGATTGAACCAACACTGGACGGGCCAGTGCAAGGTTGCTCAAATTCAGAGCATCAGATGGGATTTGAGTTTAAATTCGGAGACCGAGGGTTTTGCGGCGCTCACCTCGTCGCTTCCTCCGACGGTGGGCGGAGAAGGCGATGTTGAGACCGACGGCGACTAGCGCTGCCGCACCAGCGACGGCGATGACCCGGCGCTCTCGTCTCCTGGGCTCCATACCGGAGCCCCGATGGGTTCAGGGTTCTAGAAGGTCCTGGAGAAGGGG
>CM041632.1:5812254-5822738 GCA_023333625.1 Bothriochloa decipiens
GGGGGAGGTCGACGGCGTCGGCGCGGCCTCGCCGGCCGTTGCCGGGGCTCTCCGGTGAGACTGAGCAGAGGGGAAACACGAGGGGGATGACGCGTGTCGATTGCAGGACAAATCACGGTTGGAGCAAAGCCGAGGCGGCTTGGGCCACGTGCGCAGGGCGGACGGCGGCTCCCCGGCCGACGGCGCGGCCGAAATCCGGCGAGGGCCGACCCGCACGGGCTTCATGAACTAGGGCTACAGCTGCTACTCGACGAGGCGCACCTAAAGCTCGAGACAGGGAGAGAAATTATCGGCCGGGACGCGGCGGCGCGGTCGCGGGAGAGAGACGCCCAATTGGGCTCTTACCCTCGACGAGGACGACTGCCGGCAGGTACAAGAGCGAGCACACGTCGCGGCGACTCCGTACGCGCGCTCGGGGAAGAAAATGCGCGGCGGAGGTGGCTCGGCGACGGCGGCGCAGACGGCAGCGGCTACGGCGAGCTCGCGGAGCTGCGGGAGTGGGCAGGGAGAGTCAAAATTGAGAGGGGGAACAGAGAGGATGGAGCAGCCGCGGTCGTTTTAATGCTGTCAGAATGGCCGCTGCCGCCCCGGACCGCCGGTGTACGCGTGCCACACGGAGCGCGAGGGCTGGGCGACATGGGCGGTGGCTGGCCATTTTCCTAACGGCTTTGACCAACCGTCACTGAAATGCTATTTTCATGATCTCTAATATAAAATTTTCTGCCCTATAACTCCCAAACCAAGCCGAATTAGCCAAATCTTATATTTAAGAAAATGTAGCACTAGAAGAGTAGAATATTTCATATATACAAAGTTTGGCCAGATTCTGTATAGATTTTGAAATACAAAAATCCAAAGAAAATACACCTTAAATCCCTAAAAATGGAAAAACAGCCCCCAAATCTGCCCTTTTTGAACATTTTTGAATATCTTCCATGCATTTTCATGAAAAGTAGTAATAACGACTTTTGTGCCTTATGAAATTATCTACAAACTTTATTTAGGGTGCACACACATGCAAGTAGTCTAGCTACCACTTTTAAATCAGTCAAACAAAACTACTTTCATGGTCCACCTTGGTCAACCATGACAACAAAGCTTAATTAACCAAAAACATGAACATAAACCTAGGTTCATTTGTTGTCCTAATCATGTCTAGGTTACCTTAGAGGTAATCAAACACCAAACACTCATACCACTTATTCAATTTATGTGAAAGGCAAGCATAATTTGAATAATCAAGCGTGATACATGAAATGACAATCAATCTTTTTATCAATGCTATGCATAATGATGCTTATGCTTAAGAATGCAAGTGATTATGCATGCTTAACACCAGAGTGTTACAGCCCTTCCCCCCTTAAAGAAATCTCGTCCCAAGATTTGAGTAGACTAACCATTCTTTATGAAAATCGGGATATACTTCTTTTAAATAGTCCTCCGTTTCCCAAGTGGCATCGTGTCGTTACCCAGGAAGTGGGTACCCCAAACCTCTTGGTTTACCAAACTAAACCCCGCAAAATCAGCAACACGAACCCTCCAGTGACCTCCCATGCTAACGTACGAAGGCCTGCAGGCAAAGACATATCAGGCTGACCCACGAACGGACAACGACGGCCCAAAGCCAAAGCCTGCTCGAGAGGCTACCGAACGGACTGGTACTGTACACTCGAGAGGCTACCGAACGGACTGGTATTGTACATTCGAGAGGCTACTGAATGGACTGGTACTATACACGCAAGGGTACGATTCGGGTGACCCCTCAAAGACGGAACTTCGCCCTGCGAACGAGCCTGCCCTCGATTACGAAACTTCGTCCGCCGAACGAGCCTGCCCTCGAGGACGTAACTTCGCCCGCCGAACGAGCCTGCCCTCAAGGACGGAACTTCGCTCGGGCGAATGGGCGGTCCTCGGGGACAGTGCACCCCTCGGCTACCGACTCTCCCGTACGGGCCCGGGCGCATTTAATGCAATCTACCTACCCCCACCTAACCGTATGGCCACAGTTACGGTAACAGTTGCAGGCGTGGCGGTCAAATCTGGCTTTTACCGCCCATGCCCCGGAATCCTGCGGATCGTGCTTCGCTGTTGCACCATGCCGAGCACTGTGCCATGTCCAGCACCCCCTCGAGACGTATGAGTCAGTACGTTTCCCGCATTCCCCGGGATTTGGCCTTATCCGGTGAGGCCCGACCCCTTCAACTCGACCACCTCGACCGCCCCCCTCGACGTCAACAAACGAACCCTCGAGCGGGACTCAACAACTCCCGACGTGACGGCAGCAGGACCTCTCATACCGAAGTACATCACTACAGCAGCATCGACGTGATCGGCCTCAACGTCATACGAACTCGAAATACATGTACCCCTGTGCCCCTCCTTCATCTATAAAAGGAGGCGCCAGGGCGTTAGAAAAAGGGATCGGACGGAAACAAGAGGATCTAGAGCGTAGAGACGCTAAGGCTGTGGACCATAGAACAACACCGTGAGCTTGTGTAAGGTCGAGAGCTAGGCGTCCGAACGCCAAAGCCCCACCTCACGCTCCTCACATCTGCTTGTATTTTCCCCTGTACTAGCACTTCGGTGCAAGATAACACGAATTATCCTCCCCCCCCGCTGGACGTAGGGCCTTCTTTGCCCGAACCAGGATAAATCGCCGTGTCCTTCTTGCATCACCCACCAGATTAAGGGAGCACGCAATAACAAATATTACTCGTTGGTGTTAACCCCTCGAGGGTCAGAACACTGACACATCGTTATCATCATGATTGCTCCAAGAAACCTTGTATTGCCTGACCACACGATTTCTGGTCACTCTGTCTTTGACATCCAGGAGTCTCATAGGTTTCTCTTCATAAGTTAAATATGAGCTCAGCTTAATGTCTTTAACTTTAAGGGCCTCTTCGATTGGAACACGTAGACATTTCTTGAGTTGGGATACATGGAAAACAGGAAACACTGCACTCATCTCTTCAGGCAGTTTAAGCTTATAGGCCCACAATCCTTTTCTTTCTACTATCTGATATGGACCGACATAACGTGGTGCTAGTTTTCTTCTAACACCAAAATGTTGCACCTTCTTCATAGGAGAGACCTTCAAATACACATAATCACCAACATTAAAGTTAGAGGTCTTCTTCTCTTGTCCGCATAACTTTTCTGACGGGATTGTGCAGCTGCTATGTGTTGTTGAATTATTTGAACCTGCTCTTCAGCTTCTTTAACAAACTCAGTACCATAATATCTTCTTTCTCCAGGTCCTACCTAATTTACAGGCGTTCTACACTTTCGGCCATACAGTGCCTCAAAAGGAGCCATCTGTATACTCTCTTGGTAACTATTGTTATAAGAGAATTCTGCCAAAGGTAACCATTTTCCCATGAACCCTTGGATGATAAAACACAAGCCCTCAGAAGGTCCTCAAGAACTTGATTCACTCTTTCTGTTTGGCCTGAAGTTTGAGGATGATAAGCTGTACTATGATTCAGCTTTGTCCCCAAATCCTTCTGCAAGTGTTCCCAGAAATGAGCAGTAAACTAAGATCCTCGATCAGATACAATTGTCTTAGGAATTCCATGCAAACGAATGATCTCCCTGAGATAAATATCAGCATACTGAGGCGGTCGATAATCTGTATGAACTGGAATAAAATGCGCACTCTTGGTAAGTCGATCAACGATTACCCAAATAGAGTCATGCCCTTTCTGAGTGGTGGGAAGTCCGGTAATGAAATCCATACTGATATCTTCCCATTTCCATTCAGGAATCGGCAACGGTTGAAGCATTCCGGCTGGCTTCAAATGAACAGCCTTTATGCGACAACAGATGTCACACTGTGCGACATAAGCTGCAATCTCCTTTCTCATTTTGGTCCACCAATAGCGAACCTTTAGATCATGAAACATCTTACTACCGCCAGGATGAATGGATAACTTTGATAAGTGAGCTTTATCCATGATTTGATTTCTGAGTTCTCTATCTTTTGGTACGACCAGACGATCATCAAACCATAAGATTCCCTTCTCATCCACTCTAAAATGCTTGAGCGGCTGTTTCAACATCTTCTCCTTGATATGACCTATACCCTTGTCAGTTTTCTAACCTTCGATGATCTTACTTTCAAGCGAGCAACTAATTTGGATGTTACGCAGCACAACAGGATGCATGAGGCTAAAACCATCTGCTAACAAAGGTTGAATAGCATGGCAATGTGATTTTCGACTCAACGCATCTGCGACTACGTTTGCCTTCCCTGGATGATACAAGATCTCCATATTGAAGTCCTTAATAAACTCCATCCATCGATGTTGCCTCATGTTCAACTCAAGTTGCGTGAAGATATACTTCAGACTCTTGTGATCAGTATAGACTTTGCAGAAGTTACCCAACAAGTAATGCCTCCAGATTTTTAGAGCATGCACAACAGCGGCTAGCTCCAAATCATGGGTTGGATAATTCACTTCATGCTTCTTTAACTGAAGTGAGACATAAGCTATGACTCTTCCTTCTTGCATAAGCACACATCCTAAGCCTGTTTTTGATGCATCGCAATATACATCAAAAGGTTTCCCCAAATCTGGTTGCGCAAGAACAGGAGCAGTGGTCAACAATTCCCGCAAGGTATGAAAAGCTGTCTCACACTCCTCTGTCCAGACAAACCTCTTCTCTTTTTGCAACAGATTTGTCATAGGTTTGGCAATCTTCGAGAAATCCGGAATGAAACGACGATAATATCCGGCTAGACCAAGAAAACTCTGAACTTCATGCACAGAAATTGGTGCTTCCCAGTTCATAACCTCTTGTACTTTGCTCGGATCTACTGAGATTCCCTCATCAGATAGAACATGGCCAAGGAATTGAACTTTCTTGAGCCAAAACTCACACTTGCTAAACTTGGCATACAGCTTATGTTCCCTAAGCCTTTCTAAAACAATCCTCAGATGCTCGGCATGATCTTCTTCATTTTCTGAGTACACCAAGATGTCATCAATAAACACCACCACAAACTTGTCCAACTCCGGCATAAAGACCGAATTCATCAGATACATGAAGTATGCAGGAGCATTTGTTAAGCCAAAGGACATAACAAGATACTCATACAATCCATATCTGGTAGAAAAAGCAGTCTTAGGCACATCTTCCAACCTAATCTTGATCTAATGGTAACCAGACCTAAGATCAATCTTAGAAAACACTCTTACCTTGGACAACTGGTCAAAAAGAATGTCAATTCGGGGTAACGGATACTTGTTCTTAACGGTGACAGCATTGAGTGGACGATAATCCACGCACATCCGTAGAGATTTGTCCTTCTTCATAAAGATAGCAGGACAACCCCATTTCGACACACTAGGGCGAATAAGACCCTTGTCCAACAATTCTTTCAACTGATTTTGAGCTCTGCCAATTCATTTGGTGGCATCCGATATGGCCTCCTAGAAATTGGGGCGGTGCCAGGCAGTAACTCAATGCGAAACTCAACATCCCTATCTGGTGGAAGACTCGAAAGCTCTTCAGGAAAACATCCAGAAACTCACACACGACAGGAATTTTGGAAAGAGGGGTCACACGAGTAGAATAGGATACGCTCTCTAGCTTAAACTTTCGAGGTAATGGCACTTGAAAGGTACCCTCCCCAAGAGGATTTCTGATAGATAGCATCCTATTACATGTATCAATCACAGCACCCCAGAATTTCATCCAACTCATTCCCACGATGACATCCACTCCTAAGCCAGGTAGAACTATCAAGTTCAACTGAAACCTCCACTTATCTAGGTCTAGGGTTGCACCCTGAACTATCTGCTTAGTAGTTATATCAGCCCCAGCTGAACTAACCTTGAATTCAATGCTCAATTCAAGTATCTTTTGATCATGCTTCTGTGCAAATGCTTGACTCATGAAAAAATCCGATGATCCAGAATCAAACAAAACAGCAGCAGGGATTTGATTCACAGAAAACATACCCACAGTCACTGGTTCACCAGCAAGAATCTTCTCAATCGAGGTGTGGTGCACGTGAGCTTGATACGGGGCCTGCTGCTTCTTGGGAAAAGGGCAATAACGAGCAAAGTGCCCTGTCTGGTTGCAGTTGAAGCAAGGTCCATTGACAGGTGTCTTGTTAGCACCGGTCAAGCTGCTCTGTCCTGTTTTCCCCTATGGAGCAGGAACCTTGAATGCTCTGTGATGCTTCTACGGATTCTGAGCTAGATAATTGTTATGCCTTTTCTGCTGCGGGGGCCTGAATCTCGCACCAAACATCGATGGACGAAATGGTGTACAAAAAGCAGTTGGGGCTCTTGACTGAGAAGAACCACCTCCATCATAGCTCTCTTGTGATTCTTGGCGGCAGCATGAACATTGTTACTATTTTCTTGCATAATACAATCATTCAGAAAGTCATTGAAAGGAACACGAGCAGAAGTGCTCATGGTCTTCATCAACCTGGAACTCAAGCCTCTCTTGAAACTAGCTATCTTGTTCTCATCCGTGTTGACAAACTCAGGAGCATAGCGACTCAAAGTATTGAAGGCGTGCAGATACTCCTTCACATTGCGAGTTCCCATAGTGAGCGACAGAAACTCAGTCTTCTTCATAGCCATCAAACTGGGAGGAATGAAATTTCCCCGAAAAGCACGTGCAAAGCGGTCCCAAGTAATAGGAACACCCTGCGAAAAGGTGGTGCGATGTTGCTTCCACCACGTCCCTGCTTGTCCTTCAAGTTGATGGGCTGCATACTCCGTTTTTAGTTCTTCTGTTAACCTCAGAAGACGAAACTTGTCTTCCATGGTGTTGAGCCATTCATCTGCTTCAAGTGGTTCAGGAGCATCTTTAAACACAGGAGGTTTAGTGTCCTGAAATTCCTTGAAGCTGCTATATTGATTTTGCTGAGGCCCCTGACGAACATCACGGGCCAAGATTTCGTGAAGAAGCTGCTCCACATTGCGCTGACTGCCCAAGAATTGAGCAAACAGCTGCTCCGCATTGGTCAGAGGTGGGAGTGGCACTCCACGAGCAGTGTTATCGGCACCCTCTTCAGATCCACCACTGCCATTAGCACCTGAACCACAACGGGTAACCGACATCTGCATATTTCAGCAATAAGTATTTATTAGGTGAATGTTGTCACAATGAGAAGTGAATGTAAAAATCATGCCAAACTGAATTTATCGAGGGAAATAAATTCGCACAACAAATAGAGGCACAATAATTCCAATTTTTACATCACAACATACTAATATTACTTCAAACCATCGCAAAGCGTCTTACAACATCCACATTTTGCCAGCATACATACACTGGACTTCTAAAAGTTGTACAGATATCACCACATCAACACCATGTTCCAACATTACATCAAAGTCTCGATAGCGAACAAAAGGGTTACATGACCACCTGACAGGAACGCAAAAGAACAACAAGAGACTAACGATCCTCAACAAGGCTACTCTCCATTATTGCTACTCTCACTAGAAGCGCTGTTCATAGCCCTTCTAACTGCTACTAAGGCTGCTCTCAGCTGACGGATCTCCTCCTGCTTCCTGTGCATCTCCTCGTGAAGACTAGCATTGTAAGCACGAACATCCTCCACGTCCTCTAGCACCTGCTGCTAGTGGATGCTAAGACAACAGAACTAGGACCAGGCTTCATCCCTAGCCTGAGCCATCTTCTAGCTCTCTAGCACAACCTTGTCTCGATGCTGAGACACACGGGCTACCTCCTCTCGGGAGCGCTGAAGCTCACAAGTCAACTCACGCTTCTCCTTGCGTGCATCAGCTCCAGCCTTCTTGAACTCCTCACTCAGACGAAGTGCCTTAGTCTCCATGTTGACATAGGCCCTCATCACTGCAAACATAGCACTCATGGCAGGCGTGCTGCTACCCTGCGCCTCCTCAGCACCAGCCTCCAGTGGGTTTCCCTCAGCATGTGGCCACCTAGAAAGGCGGTGAGCAAAGGGGAACACCCAGGAAAAGCCTGGGCAAGCTGGTGAGGTATCTCCTCCATCAGGTGCTCCACCACGTCAAAAGCTACAAACGTGGCACCCGTCTTGGCAGTCCTGCCCGCACCAAAACAGCGCCACCCAACCCAGTGGGGGTCACCGTCCAAAGGTGGGACAACTACCTCCACACAAGCCTCTCCATAGTTCACCAAGTCATCCTTGTCCCAGTAGTAGTGAGGCTCCATGCCCACCGTGTACCCAGCATTGGAGAGAATCCTCCAAAGAAGGCTAGGCATAGCGTGCTCCTCAAGAAAAGTGTCCACCTCCCTTGGTGCCGACTCACGGATAGCCAAAGGACCACGGGGCACTCCTCCTCTAGTGGACTTGCGAGCAGTCTGCTTGGTTCTCGGCATCTGTCCAAAAGTTGTATATCCCATAAGTTTAAAATTTTAAAGAAATAAGACAATTTAATTATAAGGGAAGGAACCATGAATGTATGAATGAGCAATTTTAACCATGATGCATGCACGTTCCATACGTCCTCATGAACTAATAATCTAACGCTCTGTGCGGTGGCATACATCGTTCTCTCATTATACGTAACTACTTCGTTCTACCATTCGCGGTTAGTGTACCTGCAGAAAATTCATTTCAGCCCATATCCCATATGAATGCAATTCGACGTAAAAATTCACGCACCTTCCGAACAAGGTGAAAACATCGATTACTTACTACCCCAACAAGTCACGCAGAAGACGACACGGCCAGAAGACGGTCCCAACATAGGATACCTTCATATAAACATGTGTGCACATGTGAATAATCTGGCATCAGTAAGCACTCCCCTAGACTGGCATTGCATCCAATCATGCTCTCACAACTCACACTTACCAGGGCGTAGAGGCAATTTGATCCAGACATTACCACTTAAGTGAATGGCACCCATATGACTCCGTCATTGTATAGGCAACGACAAAATAGAAAATATGATGCAATTCCCCCAAGTCAGTACTTAATTAAGCCACCTGAATCCTATTGGGCATAAAGGATATGACCACTGGCACACCCTAGTTTTCAAAACCATAGGTTTGAACGCCTATATACACCTATACTTTTTTGTAAATACTTTTCGCAAACCAAAAACTCTTTTATTTTAAATACTTGTGAACAGTAACACGCTAAACCTGCTCCGATGCCAGCTGTGACAGAACCGACCAATTTATTAGAGCACAAGCACATAATTCACCATTAGGACGGCAAACTACATGATTGAGACCTCATAAACCCGGTAGTCATACCAAAATCTCGAAGGATTTCAAACTTTTCCGGCACGACCAAGATCATAATAGTTTAGCGTTCCCATTCACAAGTACATAGTTCGCACATAGTTTAAATCATCAGAGTACGAATAAAGTTATTACAACCCAAGTTCAAATTTCAAAATAAAGCGGAAGCGATTTAGTTCAAATCCACACACGTACTTAGTTCAAATACAGTGCCAGTCCCTTGGTCAACATCCAGCAAAAGCATCAAGTAGAGAGGAGTGACCATGCCCAAGGTCTAGTCATCTCCCAAAGTAGGATAGAAGCAGTTCTGACAATAGCAATAAAACATCTCACCATCTGCAAAAACATGGGAAATAAAACCCTGAGTACGAGAATGTACTCAGCTAGGCTTACTCGTCATAAACTAAAATAAATTGACTCCACGGAGTATGCAAGAGGGTATAAGAGGGATAGCTGACTCATTTAATTGCAGAAAAGCTTGCATTAAGAAATAATTAATAAGAACCTTCTAGCAATGTATTTTAATCTAATTAACCTTATCATGCTACATTAGCAACTGTACTAAACAAGCATGGTAATAATTATTCAACAAGAAAGTAACCAATTCCGGTTGAGTATCTTTCAATCTCAACAGCTCAACCATCTCATCTCTTGTTCAAGTTCTTACTACGATGCCGCTGCTCAAGTCAAGTGTTCACTGTCGAGGAACGATGGCGATTATAATCGATTACTAACCAGCTGGCGGGTATTCCTCACACAAACCACACTCACCAGCCACGGTGAGCTACAGGTCACCGACATCTAATTCGGGAAAAGCGTGAGATCAACAGGTACCATCGTATCCAGGAACCGCCCGGCTGCCTTATTCAGGGCGACCCTGACCTCGGACTTACTCTCCGCGTAACCTGTGGTCCCCCATCTTCACCAATACGATGCGTACAGCAGGTCGACTCCTGGCCCAAATCAAAATTAGGCTTCGCGGTCGGAACAACTTATCCTTCCAGCTAAATGCGAGGCATAAATTCAATATGACTTGAGGACGTAAAACGGACGGGGTCCTAGTTCGACACAGACGGGATAACCACACCAAACCTCCAGTTCAGTCTCAACACCAATCCCGCCCGGTCTCGATTTATTATCTCCACATGGTTATCCAAGATAACAATGTATTCAACCATTCTGAGTCACCACCTATAACTCGCGGATGACAGAAAATCACCCGACTTCTACCGATCTAGTTAAAGCAGGGCTAAGCATAT
>CM041632.1:5824494-5836013 GCA_023333625.1 Bothriochloa decipiens
CCCCCCGGTCATCCCTGACTCAGGTACTCGAGGGCGGCTGTCGAACCCTTACCAAGGGCCAGCCTTTGCTCCCTTGAGATTTTTACGTGAGGCCGAGGCCCGCGTTCCTTACCATGGAAGGAATCATCTGCGAATAACTCCTCCCGTCCGTTGGGCGTGCCTTTCAAGGCAGGGGATGTAATGATGTAGTCATGGGGGTTTAGGATAGTGGCTAGAGACCGAGCATTCGACGCATGTCCCTGTCCCTGAAAATTGAGGGAGCGGTTAGGTATGGGCATTAAATGCGGGTTTTTACCTACCTACCTATAAATTCGAGGGGTAGGGTTCCGCCCATTCCCCATCTTGTCTCCCTGCTTTCGTCGTCGCCACCGCCGGAGAGTAGGGTTTCCTGTTCATTAGTGTGAGACAAAAGAGAGAGATTGGGGATCTTCCCTCCCGTCCATCTGGTGAGCGGGTCCGTGCTGTCGCCATGGCACCGAAACTTCTCCCTCCAGAGGATTGGCTTCCATCGGCCATGACGAAATGGGAGCTCAAGGAGCTGGTGGATGAGGGGCTCCTTCGCCCTGTTATCTTAGTTGATCGGTCAGAGTAGGTGGTGCCGTCAAGCCTGGGGGTCGAATAGCGAGGCTGTTCGAGGACGAGGTGCACCTTCCTGCTGTTGGTGATGACGATGGAGGCCTATGAGCAAGAGCTGGGCATGAAGGCCCATGTAATAAGTTAGGATTTTGACTTGTGTCGATGTGGCCTTGAGGGCCTCAAAACATGATGTTTATATGCATTTCGAATGCTTTCAAGTTCAAGTCTGTCATTCCTTTTTTGCTCGAGTTGAGTTTTTATGCAGCCTTCTTAGAAAACGGTTGCGCCCTTCGGTGTGGGGTGCGAGCGAAGGTACCGTAGCCCTAAGGCATAGGTCATCTCATGGCTCGATGACCCCTCAGCCTTAGGGTGCCCTCATGGCCTTGTTGACTATGTAAGAATTCGTATCAAAGCATATAGGAATGTTAGACATTGATTTTTTGTAATTGTGAGTTTGAGTCTATCATTCCTATCTTGCTCGAGTTGAGTTTTTACACAGTCTTTTTGGTGCACGGTTGCACCCTTAGGTGTGGGGTGCGAGTGAAGGTACCGTAGCCCTGAGTCATAGGCGATCTCGTGGCTCGATGGCCCCTCGGCCTTAGGGTGCTCTCGCGGCCATGTCGACTGTGTAGGAAATCGCATCGAGGCATATAGGAATGTTAGACATTGATTTTTCGAAATCGTGTACTTTTACTAAGTCTTCTTAGCGCGCGGTTGCAACCCTTGGCATGGAGGAGTGAGTGGAGGTACCATAGTGCGGATGCGTAGGCGATCTCATGGCTCGACAACCCCTTGAGCCTTAGGGTTTCCCCGTGGCTTCGTCGACTATGTAAAAGTTTTTCAAAAAATGCATGTTTTTAGGGATGTGTAGGGTTCCCCTTCCAACCCCTGAGGGAGGTTCGACTATGTGGGGACAGGGTCGAGCCCACCTGTTTTTCATGAAAGAAAGGTTTGAACACAAATGTACTCTTTATTCATGAATTGAGAATATGTACAAAGCCTCGAGGCTCTAAAGGTAAGAGTGACATAGCTGTTCGATGTTCCAGGCGTTGGTGAAGGTCCACGGTGGCTCGAAGGAGGTGCCCCAGGAGATCCTCGTACGTGCTCATGTTGGTGCTCGCCGTGGGTCGAGGCCCACGCTCATGGCCTCCCGGCCCGCAGATGAGGCGGGGTTATCTGAACCCAAAGTCCGTCCGTTAGCTGAGGCCCCTCGTCGACGGAGTGTCCAGCGAATCGGAGTGCAGTCGAAGCCAAGGGCGGTCGAGGCGGGGTCGTCCAAACCCGAAGTCCGTCCATCAGCTGAGGCCACCCGTCGAGGTGGCGTCCAGTGTATTGGAGCGCGGTCGACGCCAGGGGCAGTTGAGGCGGGGTCGTCTAAACCCGAAGTCCATCCGTCTGTCGAGGCCACCCGTCGAGGGGGTGTCCAGCGTGTTCAAGGCCAGGGGCGGATGAGGCGGGGTCATCCAAACCCGATGTCCGTCCGTCAGCCGAGGCCTCTCTCGTCCTCGACGCCTACGTCTCAGTGGAGTTGTTTAGGCCAAATGGGAATGGGCAACGGGCCTCAAACAACTGTGTGGGAGCAGGTTGGATGGCATTGGAGCCACGCCCACAGAAGAGATCACACTCGGTCCCCTCGGTGAGTGTGTATCGAAGCTGAAGTCGGGGTCACCGCCAAAACATCCTGGCTCTTCCTCTGATCCCAGGCGTAGGTCTGCCAGGTTCCCAACTAGGGATCCTGCATCCGTAGCCGGGGGTGGGGAAGCTGAGGCGGATGTCGACTTGAAGTGGCGATGGCGGTCGCGCCGGCCACGCCTCCTCCCAAGCGTGGAAGTGGGGTGACGAGACCGATGAGGGGCCCGTTGCAGGGACTCGGGATTGCTTCTGCTCGGATCTCCAATCGAGAGCAGGAACATGTCTCGGTCATGGCCTAGCGACATAAGCTCCAAGCTCCCGAACCAGATCACCGTGGCGAATGGTAGCGGTGGAACAAAATCTGCCATCCAGAAAAATGGTGGGAAGCGGCTGTGACACGCAGATTCCCATACCTAGCATGCCAACTATCAGTGTTTGGAACCCTAGGGGTCCTCAGCTAACGAGTAAACGTGTACTGTGTGCTCCCTAATTCAAATGATGATGCAAGAAGAACACATGATTTTATCCTAGTTCGGGCAAAGAAGGACCTACGTCCAGTGACGGGAGAAGGATTGTATTATCTTGCACTGAAGTGCTTGTACAGGGGGGATACAAGTGTGTGAGAGAGAATGGAGGTGGAGAGAGTGAGATTGAGCTAGGACTTGAGCGTCCCTCTACAACGAGCCCGGGGTCCCCTTTTATAGGCCAAGGGGAGGCATGGGTGTACAGGGGTCCTAATGCTGTCATAGGTGGTGACATCGAGGGGTGATGCTTGATGACATCGTGGCCACTGTAGAGGCGTGTGCTGAAGTGAAGTCGAGCCTTGTAGCAGCGTGCCTCATGATGAGATTCGCCCTCCTGAGCTATCACGATGAAGTCAGTGATTGACCGGTCCTGATGATGGCGCTAGCATGCCTCAGTGATACGGTGAAAGACGTGAGCTCCTTGTGAAGGACGTATGGCCCACTATGGATTCACGTCAGAGCCGCTGTAGTGCTGACCAAAGCTGGCTGGAAGCCCAGTCGAGGGGTGCCCGGGAGGGGTCGATACCCGAATGGATAAGAACGAGCCCCGGGAATCTGGGTACGGAGGCTGACTTCCGCATCTCGAGGGGGTCTCGATGGGGCACAGTATTTTGTACAGCAAAATAGTGGCCTGTACGAGACGACACCTTCCCAGGGATGGGCGGTAAAAGGTGGAACAGTGCTAGGTAAGGTGCAGCAGTACCGGGCAAATCACCGCACATCCAGGGATGGGTGGTAAAAAGTGGGATTTGACCGCTGTACCTGGCCACTGCAACTGTGCTATAGCCATGAGGGTAGGCAGGAGTTGGTGGGAGTATTTAATGCACTTGATCCCGTACGTGGAGTAGGTGGATCGAGGAGGTAGCAGCACTCGACGGGGGGTCGTTCATTTGGGCAGACTTCCATCACTCGAGGGTCCTCGTCGAGTTGTCTAAATACAGGCCAGTTTGTCCTGTTTGTGGGCTGGCCCATTATCGCTCGACAGCCCTGTGTTTGGCTTTCATCTTTTGCTGAGGAGCGGCTGTGGATTTTTTGGTGATTCAGGTTTAACTGTTCGGGGACCAATTCTTATGGAGATCGAGGGTTCAGGGTACCCCCTTATCCAGGTACCGACAAAGTTCTTCTTTGGCTAACCCATCACAGTTGTCTCTTGCCTTGTCCTCTCTTATGTCTACAACAGAGGAGCAGATGGAGGCTTTTGGGGATGATGAGCTGGCGCTTGTCGTCAGCAAGTTCTCATGGTTTCACAACAACTGCTTGAACCGTCGACGTGGTGGCAATAAGCAAGGTTGCTTTGGATGTGGAGAGCCTGACCACTACATCACCAGGTGCCCCAACAAGAACAAGAGCTACTCCGATAAGCATGACTACTCCAAGCACAAGGAAAAGCATGAGTCATCCCCTCGCAAGTACAAGTCCAAGAAAAACTTCAACCCCGAGCACATGAAGAAGAAGTACTTCGAGCAGCTGGAAGCAAAGCAGCATGGCCTCGTCGTGTCTTTCAGTGACATCGACTCTGATGGTGACTCTCCTCCAAGTGATGATGAGTCCGAGAAGAAGGTCGAAAACAAGTTTAACGGCTTGAGCTTCTACGCCAACAAGCGCCGACAAGGTTATTGCACCATGTCGTTTGACGACATCATCGACAACAACAACGAGGTCGACACCGAGCTTGAGGTAGAACTCATAATCGAATCTCTTCTCACTGAGCTTGATTTTGTGAATGAAACTGTGCTAAAGGAAGATGCTTTGCTTATTCATGCTGCTAAAGAACGCAATGACTTCAAGGCTAAGTTTCTCAAGGCCTTAGATGAACTTGAGCATTTCAAAAAGGATAGAGTTGTTCTATCTAAGGAGACTGAGTGTGATGAATGCGTTGTTCACATGTCTAGTCTTGTTTCTTTGTAGTCTAAGTACTCTGCTTTAGTTGAGAAGTTGGATAGGGCTAGAGCTGAGCCTGTTTTGTAAGGTCCTTGCAAGTCTTGTGCTGAGTTGTGCTCTGAACTTTCTGAGAAGGTTGCTAGGATCACTTTTCTTGAGAAGTCTAGTGTGGATGGTACTAGTACTCGGTGTCTTTGCTATGAGGCTTTGGAGCTAGAGCTTGCTAACTATAGGCATGACAAGAGAAAGACCGAAGAGGAAAACACATTCCTTCGGCACATGTTGAGTTGGCTTTCTTGCAGTGAGCCACAGTTGGGCATGATGATGAGTCAGTACAAGAGGGGTACTGACACAACGGGTTTAGGCTTTGCTTTAGGTGGGAAGGGTAACAATGTCTTTGGCAAGGTTGGTGAACATAGTGGTTTGAGCACAAGTGAGAAACCCACCAATCCTCCCAAACTCATAAAGATTAATCCACCAAAGCCCTCTGAGCCTATCAAGCCTATTATGAAGGATGAAGTGCTTGAAGAGCCTCCCAAACCTCCACTCAGGAACCCACTTGACACTCTACCAAACATCTCTGATAAGCCCCTTCCTAAAGCCAAACCACCTCCAAGAGTGAACCATGCCCAAAACAGAGTGAGTCATCCACCACCCAAGAGAGAGGTGTACCACTATGACTATTGCAAGAGGGATGGTCACTTGTTTGAGTTTTGTTTTAGGAGGAAGAGAGATGAGAGGCATGAGTTTGAGCTTTACCAGTAGGACATGCATCACCCATCTCAATGCATGCATAGTTCACCCGCTCAGAGGCGTAACACTAGACCAAGAGGTTCACGATCTCAAGGTGCTACGCCTCAGTTTGTGAGACCACATGATGGTCGTGCCCAGCGTGGACCAAGTCGTCCTCAATAGGACTCCAACCCCTGTGGCAGTGGCTCTCAGTTCTACAGTTCTAACGGACCACGTTTTCTCTCTCGTGGTGATTACTTCTCTCCCAGGGGACACGACATGTGTGGTGTTTTTCCTAACACTTTTCCAGGGCAAATGACCCAGCACTGGTGCTCTCCTCAGTTTAATAACCCCAGTGTTGGATCATTTGCTCATCTCATGTCTTTTTATTGATGCAGCATAGAGGCTTAGAGAACATATGGCTTGTTGATTCCAGGTGTTCGCGCCACATGATCAGTGATTCAAATTGGTTCTCTAGCCTCAACCCCATGACCTCCAAGGAGTACATCACATTTGGGGACAATGGTAAGGGTAAGGTGCTTTCTCGTGGGTCGGTAAGGCTCAATGAGAACTTTGTGCTCATGGATGTTGCTTTGGTTTCGAGCTTGAATTTCAATCTTCTTTTGGTTTTGCAACTCCTTAGAGATGGTTTCGAAGTGTGCTTTAAGGCAGGTCTTTCACGCATACTTGATTTGCGAGGTGATCTTGTGTGTTCGATTGTACCTTTTGGGCTTGTATTTCATGCCGATTTTTCTTGCTCTTTCATCACTTCTTGGTGTTTGGTAGCAGGCACTTCTTCTGAGATTTGGAAGGAGGCTTGGTCATTTGAGCATTGACTTGCTTGGAAGGTTGAGCTCTCTTGATCTAATCTGAGGATTGCCTAAGCTAAAGTTTGAGAAGGACTTGGTTTGTCACCCATGTCATCATGGGAAGATGGTTGCCACTTCTCATTCTTCTATAAACCAAGTGATGACCAAACAACCCGGTGAGCTTCTTCACATGGACACTGTAGGTCCAGCTCGGGTTCTGTCAGATGGTGGGAAGTGGTACGTTTTTGTGATCGTGGACAACTTTTCTCGCTATGCTTGGGTCTTTTTCATGGAGTTCAAGGATGAGGCATTTTTCCATGTGCGGGAATTGATTCTTAGGCTACAAAATGAGCTTCCCAAGAATGCCATGAGAGCTATACGCAGTGACAATGGCACCAAATTTAAGAACTCTCATTTTGAAGCCTTTTGCAAATCTTTGGGTCTTGAGCATCAGTTTTCTTCACCTTATGTGCCTCAGCAGAATGGGATTGTTGAATGCAAGAATTGTACCCTTGTTGAGATGGCCAGGATGATGCTCGATAAGCATAGGACTCCTAGGCATTATTGGGCCAAAGCAATCAACACAACTTGTTATGTTTCAAACTGCATTTTCCTTTGAGCTTTTACAAAGAAGACTTCTTATGAGTTGTGGTTTGGGCATCCTCCCAAAGTGAGCTATTTCAGAGTTTTCGGATGTAGGTGCTTCATTCTCAAGCAAGGTAACTTAGACAAGTTTGAGTCTCGATCTTCTGATGGCATCTTTCTCGGTTATGCTAGTCATTCACGTGCATATAGAGTGCTTAACCTTGAGACTAATCGCGTCATGGAGACTTGTGAAGTTACCTTCGATGAAACCACACCTTATTCTTCTCCAGTTTTTGAGCGTGCAGGTGATCAAGAGATGGGTGAAAGCATCTTTGTGGAGGAAGAGCAGGACGATGCCGATTGGGGTGCTTCCGAGCCGACTCCACCGGCTACCCCGATCCTTCTTCTTTGACTTCATGGGGGCCGGATGACCAGTATCCCTCTCTTGCACCTGAGGGAGCTCCAGCTATGGTCGAGGGGAAGGCTACTTCATCAAGAACGACGCCTGTACACATTCAGCATCATCATCCTCCTGAGGCCATGATCGGTAACCTCAACCAGCGTGTCACTCGCAACAGGTCATATGAAATCTCTTATTTCACAGATTCTGCTTTTGTTGCCAATTTTGAGCCTGAAGATTTTGGACACGCTTTATCTAATGCTGATTGGGTCAATGCCATGCATGGGGAGCTTGAGAACTTTGAAAGAAACCAAGTTTGGGTCCTAGTTCCTCCACCTCCATAGTGTCATCCCATAGGTACCAAGTGGGTGTTTAAGAACAAGCAGAGTGAGGATGGGGTGATAGTTAGGAACAAGGCTAGATTGGTTGCTCAGGGGTTTTACCAGAAAGAGGGGATAGACTTTGAGGAAACCTTTGCTCCTGTTGCTCGTTTAGAAGCCATTAGGATCCTTTTAGCCTTTGTAGCTTCGAAAGGGTTTAAGCTGTATCAGATGGATGTCAAGAGTACTTTTCTCAATGGGTACATAGAGGAGGAAGTGTATGTAACGCAACCCCCTGGCTTTGAAAATCCTAAGCACCCAGACCATGTTTACAAACTCCACAAAGCCTTGTATGATCTCAAACAAGCTCCCAGAGCCTGGTATGCTAGGTTGAAATCCTTTTTGCCTGGGAAGAGTTTTTCCATGGGCTCTGTTGATAAAACTTTATTTCTCCTCAAGCAAGGCGAAGACATTCTCATTGTGCAAATATACATGGATGATATAATCTTTGGTGGCTCTTCACATGCCCTTGTGGCAAGATTTTCTGATTTGATGAGTAGGGAGTTCGAGATGAGTATGATGGGTGAGTTGACATTCTTTCTCAGGTTCCAAATCAAGAAAACTCGAGAAGGGACGTTCGTGCACCAAGGCAAGTACACCAAGGACCTGCCGAAGAAGTTTGACATGGGTGAGGCCAAGCCTCTTTCGACGCCCATGGCAACTACCATTGCCTTGGATGAAGACCTTGAGGGAGAAGTTGTGGATCAGAAGGAGTATCGTAGCATGATCGGGTCGCTGTTGTACTTGACGGTGATGAGACCGGACATCTAGTTCGCGGCCTGTCTTTGTGTGCACTTTCAGTCTTCACCGTGTACGTCTCTTCGTCAAGCCATTAAACGGATCATGAGGTACCTTCATTTTACTCCTAAGTTTGGTCTTTGGTACTCGACTGCTTCCACCCTCGCACTTTCTAGTTATTCCGATGCTGATTATGTTGGCTGTCGTGTTGAGAGAAAGTCAACTTCTGGTACTTGTCAGCTTCTTGGTTCATCTCTTATTTCTTGGTTATCTCACAGGCAGTCTTCCATAGCCCAATCCACCTGTGAGGCTGAGTATGTTGCGGCTGCCACTTGTTGCTCTCGACTGCTTTGGATAGTTGCTAACTTGAGAGACTTTGGCTTAGATTTCACCCGAGTGCCACTTTACTGTGACAGCACCAGTGCCATAAGTGTAGCCAAAACCCAGTGGTCCATGCTAAAACCAAGCACATGTCATGCACAAGCATCAAGTTTAATCAAAGTCTTAGGTCATGATCAATGTTTCATATGATATAACATGATGTTGCAATGGTTTTACTTCAATGTTTCATTAGTTCATATGTCATATTGCATTAATAAGTGATTTGGTTTTTATTGGATTTATGAAATGAATAATAAAATAACAATATAATATTTATTTTGATAAATAGATATTAAGGGAATAATACCCTAACATTATTTGGGCCACGTATGCTCACTATTTTGTTGCTCATAGTTAGCACATCACAAATATATATATGTATATATATAAATGTATTTGAAAATGGAAAAAGAAAAGAAAAAGAAAAGGAAAAAGGAAAGAGGCCTCTGGCCCGAGCAAGCAACCAGCCCAGCCTCGCCGGCCCGCTCGCTCTCCCTCGCGCTTGCCGCACCAGCCCAGCATGTGGCCCAGCTAGCCAGGCCGCCAGCCCGCTCGCTCGCCAGCTCGCTTGCTCGCGTAATCGCACGCTGCGTGGCCCAGCAAGGCCACCGGCCCTGCAAGGACCCGCGTCCGCCCGCGCGCCATGTCGTTGCCCCGCAGCCGCTGACGAGTGGACCCTGTAGTGGGACCCACCTGTCATCGCGCTGCTGAGGTCACCCGACTGGATTGCTCTCCCCTCCGCATGCCTCGCACGCTCGCGTCAGCGCTGTCCCCCACGTCGCCACGAAGCAAGCCCCACCGACCACTCGATCTGCACCTCTGCTCCATTGACACACGCCCGCTCGCCACCTCGGCCGACCAGCCCTGCACACAGCACCCACGGCCATGAGCAAGATTCCCCGTGTGCGCGCACATGCGCTGCCACCGCGGTGAACTACGCCGCTGTAAAGAGTTTCGCCACCCAGCCTCGGCTAGCCTCCTCTCGCTGCTCCATGGACCCAGATCGAGCCCCAGTTGCTGACCTGGACCGCTCCGTGGCCGCTTGATCAAGCTTCTGCGCCGATCACCGTTCGCCAGCCACCTACCTCCACCATTCTCCCTATAAGAGCACAACCCCAGCACCCTAGGGCTCCCCATCCGCCGCCACCACTCTGATGGTGCCCAATTTCAACCCTAGCCGCTCAATTTGGGAAAAGAAGGGAGGTGGGAGGAGAAGGAGGCGAGGAAGAGGGTGCCGTCCATCGCCGGAGTTGGAGAAGAAGGCTGCCGCTGCCGACCTGGAGCCACTGCTGCTACGTCGGGAGCAGGAAGGAGGAGCTGTACCACGAGCCCGAGCCACATAGACTTCGTACCATGAATCCATCCGCTGCAACCAACGGTGAGCGCCGTTTTCACCTCTTCCAACCTCCGCCCGTGTTGCTAGCCATGGCGCTCCGCCTTGGGAGCGTGTAGGTCGAGACCTCCACCGGTCTCCCTCTGGACACACCTGCACACACACACAGACTAGCCCAGCCCTTGGACCATGACGTCAGGTGGATGCTGGACCAGAGCACCGCCTTGCCAGCCGCCACGCGCAGAGCACCGTCGCGGCGAAGCCACCCTGCCACCTCACAGTTGTGCCTCGCCCTCCATTGACCTCGGATCCATGCACGCCTTGATGAGACAGACTCCGTGTAACACTCTGGTGTTAAGCATGCATAATCACTTGCATTCTTAAGCATAAGCATCATTATGCATAGCATTGATAAAAAGATTGATTGTCATTTCATGTATCATGCTTGATTATTCAAATTATGCTTGCCTTTCACATAAATTGAATAAGTGGTATGAGTGTTTGGTGTTTGATGACCTCTAAGGTAACCTAGACATGATTAGGACACCAAATGAACCTAGGTTTATGTTCATGGTTTTGGTTAATTAAGTTTTGTTGTCATGGTTGACCAAGGTGGACCATGAAAGTAGTTTTGTTTGACTGACTTAAAAGTGGTAGCTAGATTGCTTGCATGTGTGTGCACCCTAAATAAAGTTTGTATAGAATTTCATAAGGAACAAAAGTTGTTATTACCACTTTTCATGAAAATGCTTGGAAGATGTTCAAAAATGTTCAAAAAGGTCAGATTTGGGAGCTGTTTTTCCATTTTTAGGGATTTAAGGGGTATTTTTTTTGGATTTTTGTATTTCAAAATCTATATAGAATCTGACCAAACTTTGTATATATGAAATGTTCTACTCTTCTAGTGCTACATTTTCTTCAATATAAGTTTTGGCTAATTTGGCTTGGTTTGGGAGTTATAGGGCAGAAAAATTTGTATTAGAGATCATGAAAATAGCATTTCAGTGATGGTTGGTCAAAGCCGTTAGGGAAATGGCCGGCCACCGCCCATGTCGCCCAGCCCGCGTGCTCCGCGTGGCGCGCGTACACCGGCGGTCCGGGGCGGCAGCGGCTGTTCCGACAGCATTAAAACGACCGCGGCTGCTCCCTCCTCTCTGTTCCCCCTCTCAATTTCGACTCTCCCGGCCCACTCCCGCAGCTCCGCGAGCTCGCCGTAGCCGCCGCCGTCTGCGCCGCTGTCACCGAGCCACCTCCGCCGCGCATTTTCTTCCCCGAGCACGCATACGGAGTCGCCGCGACGTGTGCTCGCTCTTGCACCTGCCGGCAGCCGTCCTCGTCGAGGGTAAGAGCCCAATCGGGCGTTTCTCTCCCGCGGCCGGCACACCGGCGACCGCCGCCGCCGCGTCCCGGCCGATTCGGCCGATAATTTCTCTCCCTGTCTTGAGCTTTAGGTGCGCCTCGTCGAGTAGCAGCTGTAGCCCTAGTTCATGAAGCCCGTGTGGGTCGGCCCTCGCCGGATTTCGGCCGCGCCGCCGGCCGGGGAGCCGC
>CM041632.1:5836023-5860780 GCA_023333625.1 Bothriochloa decipiens
ATATGCTTAGCCCTGCTTTAACTAGATCGGTAGAAGTCGGGTGATTTCCTGTCATCCGTGAGTTATAGGTGGTGACTCAGAATGGTTGAATACATTGTTATCTTGGATAACCATGTGGAGATAATAAATCGAGACCGGGCAGGATTGGTGTTGAGACTGAACTGGAGGTTAGGTGTGGTTATCCCGTCTGTGTCGAACTAGGACCCCGTCCGTTGTACGTCCTCAAGTCATATTGAATTTATGCCTCACATTTAGCTAGAAGGATAAGTCGTTCCGACCGCGAAGCCTAATTTTGATTTGGGCCGGGAGTCGACCTGCTGTACACATCGTATTGGTGAAGATGGGGGACCACAGGTTACGCGGAGAGTAAGTTCGAGGTCAGGGTCGCCCTGAATAAGGCAGCCGGGCGGTTCCTGGATACGATGGTACCTGTTGATCTCATG
Source organism: Bothriochloa decipiens (assembly GCA_023333625.1). Classification (NCBI taxonomy): domain Eukaryota; kingdom Viridiplantae; phylum Streptophyta; class Magnoliopsida; order Poales; family Poaceae; genus Bothriochloa; species Bothriochloa decipiens. The sequence continues at coordinate 5,836,467 of CM041632.1, forward strand.
CTTTTCCTAATTGGATGTCGGTGACCTGTAGCTCACCATGGCTGGTGAGTGTGGTTTGTGTGAGGAATACCCGCCGCTGGTTAGTAATCGATTATAATCGCCATCGTTCCTGGACAGTGAACACTTGACTTGAGCAGTGGCATCGTAGTAAGAACTTGAACAAGAGATGAGATGGTTGAGCTGTTGAGATTGAAAGATACTCAACCGAAATTGGTTACTTTCTTGTTGAATAATTATTACCATGCTTGTTTAGTACAGTTGCTAATGTAGCAAAATACATTGCTAGAAGGTTCTTATTAATTGTTTCTTAATGCAAGCTTTTCCGCAACTAAATGAGTCAGCTATCCCTCTTATACTGCCTTGCATACTCCTTGGAGTTAATTTATTTTAGTTTATGACGGGTAAGTCTAGCTGAGTACATTCTCGTACTCAGGGTTTTATTTTCCATGTTTCTGCAGATGGTGAGATGTTTTATGGCTATTGTTAGAACTGCTTCTATCCTGCTTTGGGAGATGACTAGACCTTGGGCATGGTCACTCCTCTCTACTTGATGCTTTTGCTGGATGTTGACCAAGGGACTGGCACTGTATTTGAACTAAGTGCGTGTGTGGATTTGAACTAAATCGCTTCCGCTTTATTTTGAAATTTAAACTTGGGTTGTAATAACTTTATTCGTACTCCGATAATTTAAACTATGTGCGAACTATGTACTTGTGAATGGGAATGCTAAACTATTACGATCTTGGTCGTGCCGGAAAAGTTTGAAATCCTTCGAGATTTTGGTATGACTACCGGGTTTATTAGGTCTCAATCATGTAGTTTGCCGTCCTAATGGTGAATTATGTGCTTGTGCTCTAATAAATTGGTCGGTTCTGTCACACTCCGTGCGCCCCTTGGCTCCGCGTTTGCCTCACCGGAGCACCGACCCCGAGCCACCTTGCCGTTGCCTTGCCATTGCGCTGTCGCTCCAGAGCACCGCTATTTGCCGTCGTCTTCCCACCGCCTTCGATCGCCTCAAAGGACAAGGACGCGATGACAAGCTTCGCCATGATGTGCTGCATCAACTGGACAAGATGATGGAGGCCGTGGACCCTCTCAGAGTGCCGTAGCCGCGCACCATGGACACGCCGGAGCTCCGCCGTAGGAATTGCTGCCCGCGCGGACTCTGCCGTGGATTTTGGTCATCGCCGGCGCTTCGGACAGGTGCTGCGTGACTCCAATTGCACATTTACACCATGAATTCGAGCTGGAGTGACTTGGTGTGAAGAGTACACCGAGCGCCGCCGCCGTCGAGCCGCCGTCCACTATGGAGTTCGTCATCGGAGGCCAAGCCACCGCCTTGAAGCCCATCATCTTGACCGCTGTGAAGTCCCAAAGCTGATGGGCAGGTTAACGGCGCCGGAGGACCACCATGCCATCAGGAATCGAGGTTTCCCCGCCGTCGGCGAGCCGCGCCATCGGGTCAAAGGAGAAAGAGGAAGGGGATGAACTCGGCTGGAGGAAGATGGACGCGGTGTACGTGAACCCAGTGACTTCCAGTGGGACCGAACCGAGCCGGTGCACCGATGGACCGAGGCGTGGACCGTGTGAACCAGAGAGCAAGACCGTGCACCTCGTGTACGTGGACTTGAGCCACTGACCGTGGACCCCAGAGAGATCGGTGTACCGTGGACCCCAGAGAGATCGGTGTACCATGGACCAGCACCCATGGACCAAGCCCTGTTCGAATCCAGAGCAGTGACGTGGTAGCACCAGAGCATGCCACATGGCGGGCCCGCCCTGGCCCATATTCGGCCCACTCGGCCCAATAACGGCCCATTAACGGCCCGTTAACGGCCCAGTGGGGCCCACCTGTCAGTTGACCGTTGACCGCTGACGTCAGCAGTGACGTCACCCCGGACCCCCTGTCAGACCTTCGTTGACCCGGTTAATGCTGATGTCAGCATGACGTCATCCGCCACGACAGCATCTGTGTTGACCCCGTCATCAGAAGCTGCCACATGTCAGCACCAGATAAATCGGCCCTTTTCTTTTTTAGAAATTGGTTAAATCTTTGAAAATTCATAACTAATTCATACGAGCTCCGAAAAGTGCGATCCACATATCCAAATTTTCTATAAATCGAGCCCTATCTATCTAAGCTATGTTTGAGTGCATTTGGATCTTCTATTTTATATTCATTCTTTGTGCTAATCTATAGGGGTCACTCCCACGACCATTAAATCTCATTACAGGCTCGAGTGAGGACAAGTCTGACGACAGTGACTACCAGGAGAAGTCCGATAGCTATGTCAGTGAAGGTGCCACACCTCACCCAACCTCGTAGATCCCATTACGCATGGAAAATGTAGTATGGCTAGTGTTATAATTCCTATTGCTATCATATTTTTCCTGTGCTAGGATTGCATGATAGATTATTATTTGATGAGCCCTACCTTGTTGTAAACTTTCACCTGCTTACCCACTGTTATGTTAGCCACTTGCTTATCTACTATATTTTATATATATATGCTTCACTCGCTTACATTTTGACGTGACGTGATGAACCCCAGGAAGGCCTGGAGGGTGCCAGGTTAGAGATGTGTGAGTTGATGGATCAGATGGGCATGTGAGCTGATGATGCTATATCTGGGTTTGGGGTGGAGCTTACGACAGGGAGTAGGGTGAGGGTTGAGTCGATCGAGCCAGGATCTATGACAAGCTTTTGGAGCAAGTCTTGCCAGGGAATGGATCTGGACATTCCCATGAGAGGAGCCTGTGGCGGGCTAACTGAGATGTGATGGTGGTCTTTGATTGTGATCCTTTGAGAGGTGGAGCCCGGGATAAAGGTACCGTGGTAGCACGTTAAAGATAAACCCTGATAAAGTTATCCTGGTTTGGTCACACTTAGGAACTGCTGCTGGTATCCGGACCTTAGGAATCTCTTACTTTCCACTCGCTCTCCATGGGGGAGACGGCCGAACCGCTGGATAGATCGATGCCACTACTGCAACGCGAGTAGTGATAGGAAGGTATATGCATGGGATGGAGCTAACACCCTACCGAGACGATCATGGCACCCTCTTCGGGAGTGGGTACATGGCATGGCATCCTCTACGGGAGCAGATATATGCTCTCTTCATAGTTCCAGCGATCCAGAGCTGGATGGTAGAGTGGCATCATTCTATGGCAGTAGGCGTCCGGAATCTGCCTAGGTGATTGCAAGCACCGAAGATGGCTATCTAGTGGATTAGTGAAACCTCTGCATAGTGTATGGTTGATCGATCGATACATAAGCCAATTTGTTGGCTATGGACCTTTCCTTAGGAGGATGTACCAGACTAGTGAGTGGAGTGTTCTACCTTTCCCTGAGTATGATTTCCGGCCATGAGCCAGGTTGAGGGCTGCGGGCCGCTGAGGCAAGCCAAGAGGGAGTTGGCTTGTTGACTTGAGTCTGAGATGGTGTTGGAGGAGATGGGATGGTAAGTAAGAGAAGGATGGTGATGGATGTGTGGGATGGGAATGTGTTTAAAACTTGATAAATATATTGTTATTTGTATACTTGATTAATGCATAGGAAACCCCAGCCTTATAGGTTCTTTTTGATATATCCATTTTGCATCCAACTTCCACAAAGCAATGCATAGGATGGGAGTGTGGCCAGTATAAATTGTACTGAAAATTTGGTTTCAGGTTCAAGGAGTGAGTACTCATCTGGGGAGTACAGCGATTGAGGGTTTCATGCCTACGCTCAAGTTGGATCAAAGATGATAGCTTCCGCGCCTCAAGCTTTTATTGTTATGCTGTATGAACTCTGATTCTGCCAAGTGGCAATGTAATAAGGTATTGTAAACCTCTCTATTGCACTCTTTTGTTCGATGTATGGATTATGGTATTCAACTGTTATCAGGTAATGTGATTTAAATGGTCATATTACACTTCGGCTTTGTGGATATTCCTTCGTGGAAATTAAGGTCGTTTTAGTATGGATACATGATGGCTATAGTAGCTTAGGGTCTTTTTTATCATCTTGATACTAGTTATGAGCTAAGCTTGTTTTTATAGATGTGAACTTGCTTAATGAATGATGAAATTTGAAAGATGTTCACCTTTGAGATGGCAACTAGCATGTATAGGATGTGTTGAGATCCATGTTGCTTTCACATGTATGCTTTAGTTGCTATGTCTCATGTTTCTTGAATCATACACTTAGCTTGGATCTCTTGATATCTTTGTGCTAAAACTTGATGTTTAAGCTAAACAATGATGAAAATGCTTTGGAGTTGGATCTTTACTGTCCCACGACAGTGTCACAAGACTGCTTCTCATTCACTTGAGTGAGATGAACTTGGGCACTGTAGTGCTAGTCCACAACCACTCGTGATGAGATGGCTTCCCACTTGCACAAAGGGATGAACTCGGCATGGTTGAAAAACATGATAAAAATAACAAAATCTTTCGGCAGACAGTTTGATACTCTCACATACACATGTCTAAAAGTAACCTTGTAATCCACTGTAAAACTTCGATCAATGTTGAAGCGACAAGTGTTAAGTGCTTCCTTGAGACATGATATATGATCGTTATATGGGGTAGTTCACTTTTGTATACATGTGCTAGCACTAGTTTGATCTCCTACTTATATTTGTTATGTGCTATCCTCTTTGGTGAACACCTTTTATAAAATATGCTTAAAACTGGTCAAAATGCTTATGATTCATATTTCGTTTCATTTGATCAGTTTGAGCATTGGCTTTGTCTTGCCCCTATTGTATTATGTGTGCTGTACCAACTTGAGCATGACTTTATTCAACTTGCTATACTCTTGAAGCTTTGTATATTCGCATTGTACATCTTGTGCATTTCATAGCATGCTTTAAAGGGGAGCTTCTATCTTGTCCACTTGATAAGTGCTTTTGTCAACAAGGAGGAGAATGTTTCCACAAATCCAGAGTGTGCATTCATGTGCATTTATGAGGTTGATGCACTTGTCAAGGGGGAGTTGCACATTTGATTTTGCTAGACATGTGTTTTGAGCCTATTTTGCTTGGTTGCGTCGAGCCGTTGCCCATGTCTTTGGGGACCAAGTTGTTGCTCTTTTGCCTTGATCATGGCAAGTGACCGTTTTGAGCTCTTCTTTGGCTTTCCTTCATTTGAGTGGGCTTTCTCTGGCTTTGTGTTGGTGTTCACAATGCACTCATCAAGGGGGAGATGGCAAACACATGATTTTCCATATCATGGTGTATCATCTTTGTTGGTGTGATGAGCGATTGTCAACATGTCCAACACTTGTGGTTGGCGGTTGGTTCGGTGGTTCTACTGATCCCCTGGCACAGGGTTATTTATCAAAACATGTCTCTTGGCTAGTGATGTGCAGGTGTGGAGTCCGAAGGCGGTGACAACGATTGAGAGAAGGTCAAGTAGGGTGTGCCGTGCTGACGGACTGGGTGCGGTGAAGGGCAAACATGAGACTTGGACAGACGGACCAGACGGCCGAGTGGCCAGCCGCGGTGGCTAACACTTGGGACATTGATGAGCGCAAGTGTACATGGTAGGAGACGCATACGTGGTACACTACTCGTGAGAAGGTTTGGTGGTTTTTCCTCAAAACCATCGGTAGGGGATGCGTACGCGGTATGATACTCGTAGACGGTTTGGTGGTTTGCCCTCAAAACCATCGGTGATGGGTTTCGCGGGTTTGGGCCTCAAAACCCGGGCAGAGGTCCCAATACGGATGGATGGCACGTGGCGGCATCAGAGAGATTGCGTCATGGCAAGGCTACCGATGAGAAGACGCGGTGGTCGTCGGATCAGAAAATATCGAGTTGGACCATAGTGCCCTTGGCTAGGTGGTTCGCTCTAAAAATATCTAGGGGAAGAAGTGGAATTGTGTAATAGGCATATAAATAGGAGTGGACTGCCCCCCACTCAGATTACCTCTGGTATTTTCGTTTTTCCTTCTCTAGTAGCTTTTCGCTTCTCTGTTCACATTCTTGTTAGAGGTCCAAGAACAAGAATTTTTGTCATGTATTTGTGAGATATTTGGTGTGAGAATGGAGGCCCGAATCCTCCTCGTGCCCTCTAGGCTTGGTCACTTTTATCTGTGATTTTCGTTTGTCTCTGTGCTGTGTTGACTTTTGGTGGTATTTTTGGATGAATTTTTATTCGTCGGATTTGGAGCGATTTGGCTCATTCTTTTTGCGCTGATTGATGCTTTGTTGTGTGATGAACTAGATCACCAAGTGAATTGAACCAATTCCACTCGTGCATTAAGAAATCGCAAGATTTGCATTTTTGGGAAAAACTGAGTTCTTGGCCTTGGTGTGCTTTCCCTAACCATTGAGTTTAAATTGAGTAACAATTTCTTGGGGATAGTTTTCCATCTCCCTTGTGATGGCCTGTGCAAAATCTGGTGTCAATCTTTGTTGATCTATTCTAGTTTTCGTTGATTCTCCTTCTCGCGTCGCTGCTGTCCACAGCAGGTGTTCTCTTCAGAGTATTGTTCGTTCTCTGCTTTCTTACCACATGAGGGATTCTTGTGTGGGACTTAACAGCAGTGCTACCAGTATTGTGTGCTCAGGCACCGGGAGAGCTCCTTTGAGCAGCACTTGCCGACCACCGTGATTGACGTGGTCCCAGCCAGTTCCCGACTAGTTCCTGATCACTTGCCGACCACCGTGATCGATGTGGTCCTAACCAGTTCCCGACTAGTTTCTGATCACTTGCTAACCATCATGATCAACGTGGTCCTGACCAGTTCCTGACCAGTTTTCATCCTGTTGCCGACCACCGTGATCAACGTGGTCTGGACCTGTTCCCGACTAGTTCCCATCTAGTTGCCAACCAGCTCCTGTCCAGCTCTCGACCAGTTGTGCTTGATCTCTATTTCTATCTTCGTCTCTTGCATTGACTGTGGTGTTCCGCTGTATTTCTAGGGAACATCCACCCACTAGTTGGGTCGTGGACATCACAGTGTTTGGTTTGTGTGCTTGGCGGTGAAGTTGGGACAGTGGCCTAAATATTTTGCGAGAAATTTTTAAGGCTCCCATTCACCCCCCTCTGGTCGCCATTTTTGGTCCTTCAATTGGTATCAGAGTCTGTTAAGGATCACTTCCACCTAAACCTATCCATGATCCGCAGAAGGCAACATGGCTTTGAATCACCGATCGGATAAGCCGCCCCAATTCAATGGGGATAACTACTCGTACTGGAAGATCCGGATGCAAGCGCATCTTCAAGGGATCGATTGGCGTGTTTGGGAGATCATTGAGAATGCTGACTACCAGGTGCTTGATGCACATGTCAATCGAGAGCACATCAACCAGCATAATGCTAATAACATTGCTCGTGCAGAGCTTGATGCTTCTTTGTCGATTTCTAAGTTTGATCGTGTTTCTGATTATGTCACTGCTCGTGAGATCTGGAGGAGGCTTCAAAGCTTCATTGAGGGTACAACCCGTGTCAAAACCAGACTCTATGAGGCATACTGGAGGGAGTACAAGAACTTTACTCTAGTTGATGGAGAGTCTATTGATTCGATGTTTTCTCACTTTATCACCATTGTGAACAACATGCGCGCTAACAATGCGGCGATGCCCTATGACGATCATCAGAGAGCACTCAAGCTTCTATATGCTTTAGATCGAAGGGTTTGGGAGGTCAAGGTGTAGGTGATCATTGAATTGGCCAACTACGAGACTCTCACGGTGGATGAGCTGTTCAGCAAGCTCAAGTCCACCGAGATCGACCTTCAGACGCAGACGAGGATCAAGAATCCGTCTGCTCCTACCATGGCTTTGGTGTCAGGTAATTCAAGTTCAAGTTCTTCTTTGGCTAACCCATCACAGTTGTCTCTTGCCTTGTCCTCTCTTGTGTCTGCAACAGCGGAGTAGATGGAGGCTTTTGGGGATGATGAGCTGGCGCTTGTCATCAGCAAGTTCTCGCGGTTTCACAATAACCGCTTGAACTATAGATGTGGTGGCAACAAGCAAGGTTGCTTTGGATGTGGAGAGCTCGACCACTATGTCACCAGGTGCCCCAACAAGAACAAGAGCTACTCCGACAAGCATGACTACTCCAAGCACAAGGACAAGCATGAGTCATCCCCTCGCAAGTACAAGTCTAAGAAAAACTTCAACCCCGAGTGCATGAAAAGAAGTACTTCGAGCAGCTGGAAGCAAAGCAGCATGCCCTCGTCGTGTCTTTCAGTGACATTGACTCTAATGGTGACTCTCCTCTGAGTGATGATGAGTCCGAGAAGAAGGTCGAAAACAAGTTTAACGGCTTGAGCTTCTACGCCAACAAGCACAGAGAAGGTTACTGCACCATGGCATTTGACGACATCACCGACAACAATGACGAGGTCAACACCGAGCCTAAGGTAGAACTCACAATTGAATCTCTTCTCTCTAAGCTTGATTCTGTGAATGACACCATGCTAAAGTAAGACGCTTTTCTTATTTGTGCTGCTAAAGAACGCATGACTTCAAGGCTAAGTTTCTCAAGGCCTTAGATGAACTTGAGCATTTCAAAAAGGATAGAGTTGTTCTATCTAAGAAGACTGAGTGCGATGAATGCGCTGTTCACATGTCTAGTCTTGTTTTAGTCTAAGTACTCTGCTATGGTTGAGAAGTTGGATAGGGCTAGAGCTAAGCCTATTTTGTCAGGTCCTTGCAAGTCTTGTGCTAAGTTATGCTCTGAACTTTCTGAGAAGGTTGCTAAGATCGCTTTTCTTGAGAAGTCTAGTGCGATGGTACTAGTACTCGGTGTCTTTGCTGTGAGGCTTTGGAGCCAGATCCTGCTAACTGTAGGCATGACAAGAGAAAGACCGAAGAGGAAAACACATTCCTTCGGCACATGTTGAGTTGGCTTTCTTGCATTGAGCCACAATTGGGCATGATGATGAGTCAGTACAAGAGGGGTACTAGCACAACGGGTTTAGGCTTTGCTTTAGATGGGAAGGGTAACAATGTCTTTGGCAAGGTTGGTGAACATAGTGGTTTGAGCACAAGTGAGAAACCCACCAATCCTCCCAAGCTCATAAAGATTAACCCACCAAAGCCCTCTGAGCCTATCATGCCTATTGTGAAGGATGGAGTGCTTGAAGAGCCTCCCAAACCTCCACCTTAGAAACAAGTGTGGAATCCAAAACCTAACCACCTCAGGAACCCACATTGAGTTTAAATTGAGTAATGATTTCTTGGGGATAGTTTTCCATCTCCCTTATGATGGCCTGTGCAAAATCTGGTGTCGATCTTTATTGATCTAATCTAGTTTTTGTTGATTCTCCTTCTCACGTCGTTGCTGTCCACAACAGGTGTTCTCTTCAGAGTATTGTTCGTTCTCCGCTTTCTTACCACGTGAGGGATTCTTGTGTGGGACTTAACAGTAGTGCTACCAGCATTGTGTGCTCAAGCACCAGGAGAGCTCGTTTGAGCAGCACTTGTCAACCACCATGATTGATGTGGTCCCAACCAGTTCCTGACTAGTTCTCGACCACTTGCCGACCACCGTGATCGATGTGGTCCTGACCAGTTCCCGACTAGTTTCTGACCACTTGCTAACCATCGTGATCAACGTGGTCCTGACCAGTTCCTGACCAGTTTTCATCTTGTTGCCGACCACCGTGATCAACGTGGTCCGGACCAGTTCCCGACTAGTTCCCATCTAATTGCCAACCAGCTCCTGTCCAGCTCCCGACCAGTTGTGCTTGATCTCTATTTCTATCTTCGTCTCTCGCATTGACTATGGTGTTCCGCTGTGTTTCTAGGGAACATCCACCCACTAGTTGGGTCGTGGACATCACAGTGTTTGGTTTGCGTGTTTGGCGGTAAAGTTGGGACAATGGCCTAAATATTTTGCGAGAAATTTTTAAGGCTCCCATTCACCCTCCTCTGGTCACCATTTTTGGTCCTTCAGAGATGCTTCACTGCCCAACAACAGAAGAAGAGTAAGGATCAGGAGAAGAAGGGGCGGAAGAAGAAGAGCCTCGAGCGCCTGGCGCGTGAGCAGCACCGGGCGAAGCAGAGGTGTGAGGGGGTTCCTCAGGAGGAATCTCCCTCGGAAGAGGAGGAGGGGGAAGATGAAAGCAGCGATGACGAAGGGGTGCAGGCGCTTCTCGATGCTTGGTTCCCCATTGGCCTGAGCTGACACCTGCTTCACGTAGGAAACGATCGAGGTGGGTTCATCATCCCAAGCCTTGAGGGCGGCCTTGACGTCTGTTGAAGGTCGAGAGACGAGGGCCTTGGAGCAACCCCGAGAGCAGAGGACAAGTGACCCCTCGACTCGGGGGAGGTCATCGTCGCGTCGTACGCGTGGTGGGACGCCTCCGGCCCCTTCACGGGGCGGGTCCAGCACGCCGTCACCTCGGACCAGGTCCTCGACACCCAGCGCGTGGACCCAGAGCCAGTCGGCCTTGTAGAAGCAAGGGACGCCGAAGGCATCATCGGTGGTGGCTCTGAGTGGCAGCCTTGCTCGTGTGTACTCTAGGGTCAAGCGTGTGCCAGAGACGGCGGCCCCTCCCCTGCGAAGAGGCTCAAGGTCAACGCCATGGCGAGGGTGACAGCCTTGACACCAGGTGCTACTCCGATGTCCCGGGCGGCGACGGTGGCTGGTTGGGTTGCGAAGGCCCGCACCGCTATGACTCGAGGTAGGCTGACGGGCGATGCTTCCATTGCAGGATCGAGCGCCTCGGGGACCATGGCAGGGATGGACGTAGCCCAGAGCCAAGAACAGATCGAGGTGTCTCCCGGCACCACCGGGCTCGGTGACACAGCCTGCGGCCGGGAGCCGAGGTCGACCGAGGAGGCCATGATCACCATCGAGGATGAGGGGGCAGATCCCTTTTCCCGTGGTGTGGAGGAGGTGGCGGAGATCCCTTAACAGCAGCAGTTGTGGCCAGCATGGCCACAAGGGCTGCACGAGCTAGAGGAGTGGCGGAAGCAAGAGTGGCTGCAGAAGCAGTAGGAGGGCGAGTGGTAGGCGTCGAGCCAGCCGCAGCAGCAGCAGCAAGGAGAGCAGGCGATGGTGTCTTCGGCCCTGTCGTAGCGATAGGAGGAGGCATCGACCGTGGTCCCACCGCTACTACTACAGCAGGAAGAGCCAGCGGCCTCAAGCCTGCCACAGTAGCTGCAGCCAGGGGAGACGGTGGCCTCGAGCCCATCATGTCAACAGCAGTATGGGAAGGAGGTGGAGGCCCCACCGAACGCGGGGCAGGAGGATAGGCGACCGGAGCTGCTGACCTCGAGCCAACCGAAGGGGCCAGTGGCCGAGGACGTTCGGATGTGGAGGAGGGTCGGGCAGCCCATCGCACGGGCGGTCCATGTAGATGCGTCAGAGTCTGGGGTGGTAGCGATGGCACTGATGACTTGCCCACCGCCCGCTAGGGCGTCGGCCACCCGGCGATCCTTATACGGCCCTGCCCGCACGCCTTTGTCTATATCACCTAGGGGCCGTAAGGCTGGAGAAGCTGAGTCATCAGGAGCCGAGAGGGAGGTCAGGTCATTGTTCCTAACCTTGGCTGACCGGGTGGTCCGTCATGGTAGCTTGGCCAAGATGGCGGACCACATTACGACGGCCGTTCGGGGGAGGGTCGAGGGAGACCTTCCCTGTTGGGGTCGGGAGGCACTTCGATTCCAAGACCCGACCAACCCCGACATGCCCCTCTTCGAGATGGATGACCCAGTGGAGGTCGAGCGTTGGGAGAACGTCGAGGAGTTCTGGGCATGGCTGCAGCACACTTTGCGGCTGGCCATCAACGTAGCCGTTGAGGACATGCCCTGAGCCCTTGTGGTATGTGACCTGCTCCTTGTTATATTGGGACTAGGTTATTTTCCTCTAGGTTTCTTAGTATTTTGTTCTTTTTCATTGTTAGGACCTTAGGATGCGCTCCCAAGCCAAGTCCCAATTCATCCACATGATGCAAGGTGGATGGGGGCAGGTCCCTAAGCTATGAGACCAGCTCGAGGCAGCTCGAGCCGAGATAGTGAAGGTGAAGGACAACCCGTCAAGGGCCCAAGAAGAGGCGGAGAAAGCCAAGGAGGATGCCTCGATGGCTCGAGGGGAGATGCCACCAAGGCCCAGGGAGAGACGAAGAAGGCCCTCGAGGACCTCCCCCTGTTGGCGGAGTGCATTCGGGGGCTCAAGAGGGAGGTCAGGGACTCCTCAGAGCGTATCAAGGGGCTCGAGATAGACATGGCCCAGTCCTCCCAAGCTTGTGACGCCCTCAACATCTTGGTTGTGGAGGAACGGCGCTGCGCCCAGGTCCTATGCGCTGAGGTTGCCACGCTGAAGGAGACTCTCTAGAAGAAGGAGGAGGCCATCGCGTTGGCTGGCAAGGTGATCGAGGACCTGAGGGTGGAGAAGACGGAGGTGGCCCATGCCCTGAAGGTGGCCAAGAAGTTCGGTGTTGACCCTGAAGCAGAGGTCGAGGATGAAGTGCGCGGGACCTCCCTCACCAACCAGTTGTACAAGCTCGGCCAGGTTGTGAGGGAGGAAGTCCAAAACGTACTCCATGTCGGTGTGAAGCGAGCAATGGCAGTTGTCTGCTCTGGCTTCACCTACAACATGGGGGTGGTTTCCCACGGCTTTGTCTGCGACCCCACCAAAACCAACATCAAGAATGAGGAGAGGCACAGGGCCTTGATCGAGGCTGCTGAGGAGCCTAGTGGTGGGCTGGCAAAGCTGTTCGAGCCCGAGGTCCTTCCTCCCAGTGTTGACGAAGAAGAAGAAGTCAGCCTGTGAGCCAATCTGGGCAAGAAGGCCCATGTAATAGGTTAGATTTTGACTTGTATCGATATGGCCTCAGGGGCCTCAAAACATGATGTTTATATGCATTTCAAATGCTTTTGAGTTCTAGTCCGTCATTCCTTTTCTACTTGAGTTGAGTTTCTACGTAGTCATCTTGGCACACGGTTGCGCCCATTGGTGTGGGGTGTGGTAGAGGTACCGTAGCCCAGAGGCGTAGGTGATCCCATGACTGGATGACCCCTCATCCTCAGGGTGCCCTTGTCGCCTTATCAACTATGTAAGAACTCGCATCAAAGCAAATAGGAATGTTAGACATTGATTTTTTTGAAATAGTGTTCCTTTACTAAGTCTTCTTACCGCGTGGTCACACACTTTGGCGTGGGGGAGTCAGTGGAGGTACCATAGCACAGACGCGTGGGCAATCTCGTGGCTTGATAACCCCTTGAGCCTTATGGTGCCCTCGCGGCCTTGTCGACTATGTAAAACTTATTCAAAAAATGCAAGAGGGTTCCCCCTTCCAGCCCCTGAGGGAGGTTCGACTCTGATGAAGTAGTGTCGAGGCTACTTTATGCATATGAACAAAAAGTTGAACTTGTAAACGAAAGTACTCTTATTCATTTATGACATGGAAAATGTACAAGGCCCCGAGGCCCTAGGGATAAAAGTGACGTAGTTGTTCGATGTTCCACGCATTGGTGAATGTTTCGCCCTTGTCGTTCGATAGCTTATAGGTTCCAGGCTTCAACACCTCGGCAATGATGCAGGGACCCTCCAATGGTGGAGTCAGCTTGTGTCAGCCTTTGTTGCTCTGCCATCGACAGATGATGAGGTCGCCGACCTGGAGGTCCCTCTTACACACGTGCTTCTTATGGTAGTGTTGGAGCTTTTGCTGGTACCTCGTAGAGTCGAGGAGAGCCACATCTCGAGCCTCCTTGAGTTGGTCAACGGCGTTTGCGAGTGCTTCCTCGTTCTTTTGTTCATTGTAGGCCTTTAGTCAAGGGGACCCGTATTCAAGATCCGTGGGGAGGACAGCCTCGGACCCATAGACCATGAAGAATGGGGTAAACCCCGTGGCTCATCTAGGTGTTGTCCTTAGGCTCCATAGGACCAAGGGCAGCTCGGCAGCCCACTTCTTCCCGTACTCCTTGAGGCGATTGAAGATTCTTGGCTTGAGCCCCTAGAGAATCATGTCGTTGGCACGTTCAATCTGGCCGTTAGTTCGAGGGTGGGTGACCGCGGAGCAATTCACATGGATGTGATGATGGTCGCAGAAGTCCAAGAACTTTTTGCCAGTGAACTACATGCCGTTGTTAGTGATGATGACGTTAGGGACCCCGAAGTGGTGGATGATGTCGGTGAAGAATAGAATCGCCTGTTCGGATCGGATGTTGGTGATGGGCCAAGCCTTGATCCACTTGGTGAACTTGTCAACGGCTATGAGCAGGTGAGTGTAGCCCCCGGTTGTCTTCTTCAGGGGCCCAATGAGATTGAGCCCTCACACAGCAAAAAGGCCACGTAATGGGGATCATCTGTAGAGCGTGAGCAGGGAGGTGTGTTTGCTTTGCATAGAATTGGCACCCCTCGCAAGAGTGGACTAGGTTGATGGCGTCAGAGACTGCGGTCGGCCAGTAAAAGCCTTGCCAGAAGGTGTTTCTGACAAGGGTCCTTAGAGCAGCGTGGTGGCCACAAGCCCCCGAGTGTAGGTCCTTGAGCTGCTTCCTTCCCTCCTCGATGGTGATGCAGCGCTGAAGGATCCCGGTGGGGCTTTGTCGATAAAGCTCCATGTCGCTGCCGTAGAGGACATAGGTCTTGACCCGTCGAGCGATGCGCCGGGCCTCGATCCCATCCTTGGGGAGCTCTCCTCAAATTAGGTATTCGAGGAAGGGAGTGCGCCAGTCTGGCTCGGGGGTTTACGAAGGAGGCGACCCCTCGATCTCCATGACCTCGGCCCTGGTCGAGGAGGCCTCGGTGGGAGGAGGAGGGTCGCTGCCTGTGTTGCAGCTCCTTCCCCTACGCCTAGATCGACCGAGGGCTCATACAGGTCCTTTGAGAAAACATCAGGTGGGATAGTGCCTCGAGTCGACGCGATCTTCACTAGCTCGTCTGCGGCCTCGTTGTATCTACGGGCGATGTGGTTGAGCTCGAGGCCGTAGATCTTGTCCTGCAACTTGCAGACCTCCTTGCAATAAGCCGCCATCTTCGAGTCATGCAGCTTGAGGCCTTCATGACTTGGTCGTTGACAAGTTGCGAGTCACCACAAACGTCAAGGCGTCAAACCTCGAGTTCAATGGCGATGAACAAGCCGTTGACGAGGGCTTCGTACTCGGCCACGTTGTTGGAGGCGGGAAAGTCAAGTCGGATCATGTAGCGTATGTGGACTCCGAGGGGCAAGATGAAGAGTAGGCCTGCGCCTGCTCCCGTCTTCAACATCGACCCATCGAAGAACATCGTCCAGAGCTCTGCTTGGATCTAAGCTAGAGGGAGTTGGGTATCGGTCCATTTGGTGATGAAGTCGGCCAATACCTAACATTTGATGGCCTTTCGTGGAGCGTAGGAGAGAGTTTTGCCCATGAGCTCGATCGCCCATTTGGCTATCCTCCATGCGGCCTCCCAGTTCTAGACTATCTCTCTGAGGGGGAAAGACGAGACCACGGTCACCGGGTGGCTGAGGAAGTAGTGCTAAAGCTTGCATCGCGTGATCACGATGGCATAGAGTAGGTTCTGGATCTGCGGGTAGCGAACCTTGGTTTCTGAGAGTACCTCACTGATGAAGTAGATCGGCCGCTGGATGGGCAAGACATGCCCTTCTTCTTCTCTCTCGACAACTATGGCCGCATTGACCACCTGGGTGGTTGCGATGACATAGAGTAAGAGTGGCTCGGCTGGTTTCAGAGGTACGAGAATCAGAGGTGAGGTCAGCATGACTTTGAGCTTAGTGAGGGCTTCCCCAGCTTTGGGGGTCCATGCGAAGTGCTCTGATTTTTTTAGAGGCGGTACAGAGGCAGTGCTTTTTCTCTGAGTCATGAGATAAACCGACTGAGGGCTGCAAGGCTACCCGTGAATTTCTGGACACCCTTGAGGTCTCGGATTGGACCCATCCCGGTGACTACGGAGACTTTCTTGGGGTTGGCCTCGATATCGCGTTGAGAGACTATGTACCCTAAGAGCAGGCCTCGGGGGACGCCAAAGACACATTTCTCGGGGTTGAGTTTGATGTTGTTTGCCCGGAGGCACTTGAACGCGATCTCGAGGTCGTTAATAAGGTTGTCGGCCTTCTTATTTTTGACCACAATGTCATCAACATAGGCCTCGACCATTGGCCCGATGTGTTCGCCAAAGACATGGAGCATGCATCACTGGTACGTTGCCCTGGCGTTTCGAAGGCTGAACGGCATAGTTCTGTAACAATACATGCCAAAAGGGGTGATAAAGGAAGTCACAATCTGGTCGGACTCCTTCATCTTGATTTGGTGGTAACCGAAGTAAGCATCAAGAAAGGAGAGAGTTTCACATCCCGTGGTGGAATCAACAATTTGATTGATGCGTGGTAAGGGAAAAGGAACTTTTGGACATGCTTTATTTAAGCTAGTGTAGTCTACACACATCCTAAATTTCCCGTTCTTTTTCTTGACTAGTACAGGATTAGCTAACCACTCAGGATGATGAACCTCCTTGATGAATCCGGCCTCCAAAAGCTTGTGTATCTCCTCCCCGATGATCTTGTGCTTCTCCTCATTGAAGCGGCACAAGGGTTGCTTCACCGGTTTGGACCCGGTTCGGATCTCCAAGGCATGCTCGGTGACCTCCCTCAGTATGCTCGGCATGTTCGAGGGACTCCACGCAAACATGTCAATGTTCGCGCAGAGGAAGTCGATGAGCACCGCTTCCTATTTGTCGTTGAGGTGGCGCTGATCGTCAGCACCTTCTCGTCGGAGCTGCTGGGGTCGAGGAGGACTTCTTGGTGTCTTCTGCTGGCTCAAAGCTGCCAGCGTGGCGCTTGGGGTCAGGGACCTCGGCGGCAAGACCATCAAGAGTTGCTACCAGCATCACGGACTCCTAGACGGCCTCCCCATTTTCAACACACTCGATATTACAGTCGTATGCGTGCTCGAAGGAGGGGCCGACAGTGATGACGCCTTTGAGCCCTGGCATTTTGAACTTGAGGTAGGTGTAGTTGGGGACTGCCATGAAGTTGGCATAGCCGGATCGGCCGATGATGGCGTGGTACATGCCATGGAACCCGACCACCTCGAAGGTGAGCATCTCCTTCCTGAAGTTGGCAGGAGTGCTGAAGTAGATGGGTAGGTCGACTCCGTGGAAGCCCCCGACGCGAGGTTGGAGCTTTGTCCTTGGGACCCCCAGGAGGTTGAGGGTCTCTGCATAAATGATATTGAGGCTGCTGCCTCTATCCATGAGTACCTTAGAAAGGCGAGTGTTGACGATAATAGGGTCGACGATGAGCGAGTACACCCCGGGGTTGGGGACGTGGTCCAGATGGTCTTCACGGTCGAACGTGATGGTCGTATTGGACCAGTCGAGGTATCAGGCGTCGCAACCTACACGAAAAAGACTTCTCGATGCTCCCTCTTGCGTTGGCGCGGTGAAAGTCGGGCCGAGGGCCCCCCGTAGATCATATAGCAGTCATAGACCTCGGGGAAGCCATCCTCCTTGTCCCCGCCCTTGTCCTTGGGGTCTTCCTTCTTGTCGTCTTTCCCAAGGCCCAAGCTCTCAAAGTATTTCCAAAGCATCCGATAGTCTTCGAGGTTATGATTGGCAGGCCCCTTGTGATAGGGGCACGGCTTTTTCAGCATCTCGTCGAATAGGCCCTTCTCGGGAGGACCTCAGGGCTTCTTGCGCTCAGCGGCGGCCACGAGCACATTGGGGGCGGCCTCGTTCTTGCCCTGCTGGTTCTTATTATTATTATTATTATTATTATTATTATTATTATTATTATTATTATTCCTCTTAGCACCCTGGTTCGAGCTCTCAGGGTCACCATGTTTGGCCTTCCCCCCAGCCTGGTCGTCGTCAAAAAAGGTGCTGACAACCTCCTCTCCGGCGGCGTAACTGGCAATGACGTCCATCAACTCGTCGATGGTCTTGGGGTGGTTACGTCCCAACTCCCGAACCAGCTCCTTGCAGGTAGTCTCGGCAATGAACACCAGGATCACATCATCATCGGGGATATGGGGAAGCTCGGTGTGCTGCTTGGAGAAGCATCGAGCAAAATCGCGGAGGGACTCCCTGGACTTCTGCTTCCAGCTTTGGAGATCCCACTTGTTGCCGGGTCGTACGTAGGTTCCCTTGAAGTTCCATTCAAACACCCTGACAAGATCGGCCCAGTCGCGGATCTGATTAGGGGAGAGTTCCTTGAGCCACCTTCGAGCGGTGTCTGATAGGAACATGAGGAGCTGATGGATGATAGAGTGATCGTTGTGCACCCCACCCAACTAGCATGCCAACCTGAAGTCGGCTAGCCATAGCTCGGGCTTGGTCTCACCATTGTACTTGACGAGGCTCATGGGGGGACGGAAGGGATTCGGCAGTGGCATCCTCCGAATCGTCCTACTGAAGACTCGAGGGCCCGGTGGCTCGGGGGACTGGTGTCGGTCCTCGTTGCTATCGTAATGCCCGCCCCTGTGTGTGCTGTAGCCTCGTGCCACGGCATCATCGCTCTTGCACCTGCGGTTCTCGTTGATGTCGTGGCATGCGTCTCGAGGCTCGCGGTCATCGCTGATGCGTTCACGGATGGGGATCGCCTTCTTTGGTCGGGAGGCATCTGCTTGATGGACTGAGCCCTCCCTCTCATGTCGGGAGGGTTTCAGGGGGTTGCTCCAAAACAACCCCTCAACATCTTGAGGCTAAGCTTTCAGTCTGCTGTGCAGCAGCTACCTCGAGGAGGCCCTGAACCTCCTGCTGGATGCGATGGGCCTTAGGGTTCGAGGGGGCCGGCATGTTGCAGAGAAGCATGGTTGCAGCGACAATGTTCTGGCTGGCGCGGTTGAACATGGGGTGCTCGATCGCACACTGTGGGGGTATAGACCCCATATACCCTTTTGACTAGACTTTGGGCTACTCGGTACAAGACGGCCCAGACCAGAAGATGAAGGTTGGTTCATCATTGTCCTGATCGGTGGGCTAGATAACAAGACGGAGCCCGTGATCCACTACCAATCAGGTCGGTGGGCCGCGTGGGCGCTGAAGGCTACTTGGCATGCAAGGAGTCTTAGTCGGTTAGATCTAGTCGTGTACTCCAAGGATACGGCTCAACGAAACCGATCATATCGAGAAACCCTAGATATGTAACCTTGCCCTCCCAACTATATAAGACGGGCAAGGACCCCCCTAGAACATAACTTTCAACATCTCATCAATACAGCAACAGAGACGCAGGACGTAGGGTTTTACGCCTCTGAGCGGCCTAAACCTGGATAAACCCTAGTTGTCCGGCATGTTCGTCTTGTGTCTCAACATCTAGATCGTAGGTCAGAGCATGCCCTCACCACAATCTACTACCTCGGGGTATCCCGTGGTAGTCTGCCGAGGATATTTCATCGACAGTGGCGCGCCAGGTAGGGGGTGCGTGATTCAATCTCCAGGCAATCCAGATGGTGTCATTTCTAGCTTCCATGGATTTTGAGGTAGGTGTCTCCCTCACCATCGGTTCATTAACATGGACCACCGGTGGAATGGCATCCCTCATGTTCGCAGGAGTAGCGTAGCCGGTCCCAGCTTTGATTGTGATGCAGCCGGCCCCAGCACCGAGTGCACCGATCACCTCTCCAACAACCCAGATTTCAAGGCCGCTCTCGGGGTCATTTGAGCCGCCCATGACAAGGGAGGAGATGATGGCCACACCAGCGGTGAACTGGTGGCTTCTTCATTACCAGAGGAGGCACATCGACAACTCCGACCTCGTCAACATGATCGACCGGCACGAAGCAGGTCTGGCTGAGCTCCTCGAGTACGTGGAGTCTGCTCCTGCACAGCTCCATGAAGAATACATGGAGTTCACCCCTGTCCGATTACGCCAGTGCAAATGCACCGACCAGCCACGCCGTGCAGATCCAGATCTACCCGTGGTTCGTGGGCTGCCACCTGTCCCCCAGGTCGACAACGCTCAGCACCAGCAAGGACGTACACGCCAAGCTGGTGGCCCACGCTGACCAGATCCAAATCTGGCTTCGGCCCAAGCACCTCCTGCCGACCATAGAGGAGGGCCACCGGCCACGCGTCGGGTCAGGCCCCCTACTGTGGGGCAACGCCGTCAACAACAACCCGCGCCTGATCAGGGGCGTCGTTAGCAGTGCCCTGCACGCAACCAGTCACATCACCCGCGCCGACCAGATCCAACTCTGGCCGCCGCTCGGGCTCCACCTCCAGTTAGGCTGGGTGAGTTCGTTGACGTACACCAGCGTCAACAAGCACTTACCCGCGCCATCCGACAGGCCTGAGCAGAACAGAGACAGCAGCGTCGGGCACAGCGAGCGCAACTTGCATCAGGGCAGTCAGATCCCATCGCCCCCGACCAGAGCCGTGCACCCATCTTCCCACACGGGTTGAGCAACACAGCCGCGTCCTACGCGACGAACCTACAGGACACTCCCCGATGATGTGACGATTACTTGCTGGACCTAGATCCCAATCTGGTTCTAGTCCTAGAAGATCCAAGACCCGTGATTAGCATGGTCTCTTTGTAGCAGAGTCCAACTAGGTTGACAATGATCCCTGATGATGACGCCATGTCCGACACGCCTTCACAGCTCAATAGGACGCCCTCCGTTTCCTTCGATTTTACCGAGTACCTCCTCTCTGTTGAAGAGAGTCCTGAGGTCCAAAATTGGGAAAACGTCGAGGAAGTGAGCCCGACCATGACCGATCACCAGATCTGTTCTACCGACCCGACGCTGAGCACCCCTAGGGCTCGGCCTGGCTTTGACGGTGCAGTGTCCGCAGTCAGCGTGGACGAGCCCCTTGTTCCCAATTTGGCAGAGCAGGAATGGTAGGCATGAGAGGGTCGCAACGCCAACCAGGAGCAATGATGCCTCCAGGAAGCGCAAGATGCTCATGTCGCCAACAACGGTGGCAATAAAGGCGGCAACAACGGTGCAGGTCCTCCTCCACGTTGTCTCTAGTGTAACCTCAATGGCAAATTCAACGTGGTCGGCAACCAAGTCGTCCATGAGACTCCAACGGCCAACACCACAGTGGCCATGGACAGGCTCAACAAACTTCCCCTGAACACACCCGGGGTCGAAGCAATCCGCTACTTCTTGATCGCTGTAGAAGCACAGGTGCTTGAGCTTCGCTCCGCCGGATCAATGACCACGTCACACCGGTCATGACGGTCCTGGCACAGTCATCGACACCAGCCTACTAAAAGTGGCACGGATAACGAGTCCAACCATGGACAACCCCCTGAACAACCTTGGCAGGCTGGCCAGAACGACGCTCTCCAACAGGCACCGCACAACGATCAGCGCCAACGCGGCAACTGTCAGCGGGCCAATGGGCAGCAGGCCAACCACCTCACCGACCGCAATTAGGAAGTCGAGCAGCCTCAAGATCAAGACCTTCGTGATCACCTCAATGAGCGGTATCATGCTCGGCACAACATGAGCGGTCCAGCCCCGTTCTCGGAGGAACTCAAAATCGTACTTTGGCCGAAGAACTTCTGGATTAGAGACGTCAAGTTGTACGATGGGCGAGATGACCCCGAGCAATGGATCATGCTTTACGAGGTGGCAGTTCAAGCGGTAGGAGGCAACCAGTACGTCATGGCCAACTACCTCTCGGTGGTCCTGAGCAACGTCGCTACCTCCTGGCTGCTCCGTCAGCGGACCGACAGCATCCACAGCTGGCCCCAGCTCAGGCAGATGTTTATTGACAACTTCAAGCCCACCTACGTACAACCGAATACCAAGTATACTCTGGCATAGGTCCACCACAGTCTGAGGGAGTCATTGCGATAGTATATCCGATGTTTTTCCAATGCATGGAATCACGTGATCGACGTCATCTCGACGGAGGGGATTGATCTTTTCATCACCGGCTTGATCCAACCACGCGGGCTCGACCTCAAGAAGGATCTGCTCCTCGATCGGCCAAGGACGATGGAAGATCTCCTCTCTAGAGCCCACAAGTTTGCTCACCTTGATGATGGGCTAAACAAAGTAGATGTTATTCCCCCACTGAGGCTACCGCCATCATGATGACCACGATCGCGATAGCAACCAAGACCGCCGCCCCAATCGGTGGAATGATCGCCGCAATCATCGCGGCAATCGCGAGCCCGACTACCGCGATGACAATCATCCCTTCAAGCAACGTGGTTGGGAGGCCTACAACGGTGGTCGGCGTAACTGCAACGACTCATCGGTCAACGTGATGAAGGGCCAGAAGAGGACAAACAATGAAGAACTCGACAAGGTCCTCAATTAAGACTGCCCTCATCATCCTGGCAAGGGTCACATGCTGGGCAAGTACAGGATCCTAAAGGAAGCGTTGGACAGGACGGTTAGCAAAAAGCCACGTCTAGCCCCCAAACCCAAGGGCAAGACCCCCGTCTAGCAAGAAGATGCAGACAAAGAGAAAGACGAAGATGCACAAGATGCCAACCCATGGCATGCCTACAGGGATCCCGTGAAGAACATAACTGCTATCATCTTCGGTGGCAAAGTTGGGCTCGAGAACGCCCGTGATAAGAAGCTACTAACGCAAGTCATCACGGCTATCCAGGAGGCTGATGGCTTTGTTGCAGATGTGAAGGTACCCACCTGGTCGGAGCAGCCAATAACGTTCAGCCAGAGCAACATGTGGGCCAAAATCCCTAATGCCGGTCGGTTCCCGCTAGTCCTTGACCTGGTGATAAATGGCATCCGGTTCGAGAAAGTGCTCATCGACGACGACAACTCCCTGAACGTCCTGTTCTTCCCATCTTTCAGGGAATTAGGGCTAGGCTACGGAGACCACAAGCCCTACAACACTCCATTCTGGGGCATCCTGCCAGGAAAACCCTCGTAGCCCCTTAGGCAAGTTACACTGCCCGTCCAGTTCAGGACAAAGCAGCACTTCCGTACCAACAACATCACCTTCATCGTGGCTGATTTTGAGGGCACCTTCCATGCCATCCTTTGCAGGCCAGGGATCACCAAGTTCATGGCGGTTCCCCACTACGGCTATCTCGTAATGAAGCTTTCAACCAAGCAGGGTATTCTATCCCTGTGCGGCAATGTCTTCATAGTGCGCGCATGCGAGAAAGACGCCTACGCAGCCGAAGAGGTTGAGGAATTGAAAAGCACCATGGAGCACACTGACCTGGGTGTCAAGGAGGTATCCCGGCAGAGCTCGAGGTTCCATTTGGGTTTGCTCGATGACCGTCCAACAAAGCAGAGCAGCACAAGGTGATCCAGCTCAACCCGAGCGATTCCTCGAAGACCACTAAGATCAGGGCTACCCTTCCCCCTAAATAGTGATTCCTTCGAGAGCATATCAGCGTGTTTGCGTGGAATCCCGCCGACATGCCTGGTGTCCCGAGGGAAAGGCCGAGCATTACCTAGACGTCTCAAAGACTGCTAAACCTATCAAGCAGAAGATGCGTTGATTTGCTCACGATCACAAGGAAGTCATTAGGGTAGAAGTAGCTAAGCTCCTAGTAGCTGGCTTTATCAAAGAGGTGTATCACCCGGAGTGGTTAGCCAATCCGGTCCTTGTACTTAAAAAGAGTAAGCAATGGAGAATGTACGTTGATTACACTGATATCAACAAACACTACCCTAAATAGGCTTTCAATCTCCCTTGAATCGACGAGGTCATAGATTCTACTGCAGGTTGCGAGCTGCTGTCCTTCTTAGATTGCTACTCGGGTTACCACCAGATAGCCCTCAAGCTTGAGGACGAGAGAAGACAACCATCATCACCTCTTCGGTGCTTTCTGCTACACGACCATGTCGTTTGGCCTCAAGAATGCCGAAGCCACCTATCAACGAGCCATCTAGGCTTGCCTCGAGCACGAGACAGCCAACGACCTTGCTGAGGCATATGTGGATGATGTGGTGGTGAAGACCAAGGAGGCTCTTACTGATGAGGACATGAAACCCTTAGATACGACCATTGATAAGGTGACCTCAGTTCTACATTCGCATAGTGACTTTTGGTGCAACTCACTTGGTTCCACATGTACATGTCACTATTTCTTTGCAGGTATAAATGTATTTCAATGTGCTAGCTCATCAAAGTCCTGCATTCGGTTCGTCGGCAGCCTGACAATGCTTCATTGGGAAGGCTATAACTCATCCGTCCAAAATTCAATTGAGGTGAATCAGCACTTGTTGGAAAGGTTATTTGATAAGATTTCCAATAGATCTGGTCCCACCTCAATATCACGTCAGGAAGGTATCCGAATCATCAAAATATTCTGTTGTTGTTTCTGTCAGAAGCTACGTTGTCGTCATGGGCTAGTTTTTCATCCTTGGGACCCTGGACCAAGTGGAAGCATGACCCAAGTAGATGGAGAACTCACCAAGGAAGCCCTTGGACATTCTCCACCCTGGTCACCACCTTTGGAGGCCAGCAAGGGCGTCCAAGAC